>PVIY010016463.1:0-51638 GCA_004026745.1 Myrmecophaga tridactyla
CTCCCAGGTTTCAGCACCAAGATGAAAGGTTTAGGAGGCAAAAGGGTGAGAAAGAAGGAAGGTAGACTGGGAAATTTAAAGTGGGTGGGTTTATTTCTGCACTCCCGGGCAGAACTCACCAAATCCAAGATGGAAGGAGGTGAGTCAGCGCCTGGGTGATGGTGTGGGCAGTTTTTAAGCAAGGGGGGGGGGGTGTCAGGTGACATCCAGAAGGGGTGGTTCTCCAGAAGTCAGGGGAGGGGCAGTTCATCAGTTCTGGAAGTCAGGTGTCCAGAAGGGGCAGTTCCAGAAGCCATGTTGGGAGGGGCAACAGTCTCCGCAGCTCCAGTTTCAGTGCCCTTCCCCATTCCCCCGACCTAACACTTCTTACATTAAAAACACATTTATCCCATCACAATAACCTTAAATCATATCAGAAACAATGCTTAGTATAAAGTTTCATCAAAATCAACTACGGGTACTGTATTAGTTTTATAAGCTGCCAGAATATAAAATATCAGAAATGAAATAGCTTTTTAAAAAGGGATTTAATAGTTATAATTTACAGTTCTAAGGCCATGAAAATGTCCAAATTAAGGCACCAACAAGAGGTTACCTTCACTTAAGAAAGGCTGATGCCTTCCGGAACACATCTGTTAGTGGGGAATGCACATGGCTAGAGTCTACAGGGGTCTTTGGCTTTTGGACAGTTTCATCAACTGGGAAGGTACATGGTGACACCTGCTAGCTTTCTCTCCAGGCCTCTCATTTCAAAAGGCTTCCCTAAGCGCATTATCTTTCTTCATCTCCAAAAGTCTCTTGCTGTGTGGGCTCTGTCCACTCTGTCACTTCTGCTCTAAAAATGTCTGCATCTGTATTAGCTCTGAATTCTCTTCAAAATGTTTCCTCTTTTAAAGGACTCCACTAAATTAATCAAGACTCACCTGGAATGGGTGGAATCACATCTTCATCTAATCAAAAGGTCACAGCCACAACTGGGCATACCACATCTCTGTGGAAATAATCTAATCAAAGACTCCACCCTATAATATCAAATCATGATTAAAAGAAATGGCTGCCTCCACAAGATTGGATCAGGATTAAAACATGGCTTTTTGGGGCTACATAATACTTTCAAACCAGCACAAGGTATGATTGGTACTTCAGCACAGTTTCCCTCTTTCTGTATACTTGTGCAATCCATGAAAAATGTTATCTATTTCCAAAATAGAAAGGAGGAACAGGAATAGGATAAACAGTTCCATCCCCGTACACAGAAATTGATAGGAAAACCAGGGTCAACAGGCCTAAACAGTTCCAAAACTCTGAGCCTGATGGGCCCCATCCCTAGCAAGTGCTTACATAGCAGGCAAGATCTCCTGGAACACTGGGGTGAAGGCTCCACCCTCATCAAGCATTGGGGTGGCAACCAGACACTCTACATCCCTAGGGCCCAGTCTCCACCCTCTGAGAACATTAGGGTGGAGGCCAGTCTCTCCAAAATTCCCATGGCACAGGCTCTACCCTTTGAAAACACTAGTGTGGCAGCACTCTTCCTGAACAATGGGATGGGAGGCCCACCATCTCCAAATGACAGGATAGACTCACCTTTCCACATACATGGGTGGGTCTGCTCTCTTGTCCTGAGAAGATTTCTTTGGTCTAGACCTCAGTTTCTGTGACTATACTCTTGAACCATTTTTTTTTTTCCTTCACTCTGTCCCTTTTCTGGCCCTTTTAGTTCAGACTTGAAGTGGTTCTGTTTATATAGATATCTCAAGAAACTTTTCAGTTTTGCATGCAGTATACAGGGAACCAGACCATTTGACAAAAGAACTTTCCATGAATTCTTCTTGGATAACTACATTTCTAATCCCGATTCCCATGGAAATTGCTGCCTGGTGCCATGTTCACTAAACCATCACATGGAGCACTATTCTCTGGGTACTTGCTTTCTAGAAACTCAGGATTTTCCAAACCATCAATTTCTGGTTTCTTTGTGCTCAGGAGTTTGGTTCTCTGCTTATCCCTCTTCTCTTGCATTTTAATATAAGCTGCAAGGAGAAACCAGGTTATTCTTCCACTCTTTCCTTGGAATCTCAGCTTAATATCCAAGTTCATCATTCTCAAACTCTGAATTCTATACAATATCAGAAACTCTATTTCACTAAATTTTCTGCCATTTCAAAATAAGGATCACTTTCTGCTAGTTTCTAGTAACACATTCATCATTTCTTTCTAAGTCTCATTGGAAGTGCTTTTATGATTCATATTTTTACAAATCGCCTCTTCAAAGAGATTTAGGCCTCATGTGCCATACAATATCTCCAGCCTCTACTCATTACCCAATTCCAAAGCCATTTCCACATTTTTGATATTTACAATAGCAGCACTCTACTCTTCACTAGAAAATCTGCTTTAATTTTCTAGGTGGCTCAAAGCAAATATCATGAAATAGGCTGGGTCAAAAAATGGGAATTCATTCACTCATGTTTTTGAGGCCAGGCGGATGTCCAAATCAAGGCATCATCAAGGTGATGCTTTCTTCTTTTGGGACGCTGCCAGTGACGCTGGCTCCTCTGTTATATGGCAAGGCACATGGCATTGTCTGTGGTCTCTCCCTTCTCTTCTGAGTTTTGTTGATTTCAGCATCTTGCTTCTGGTGGTTTTCTCTCTTTGTTTGAATTTCATTATCTTATAAAGGACTAGAGTAATATATTTAAGACCCATCCTGAATGAGGCTGGACATACTTTAACTGAAATAGCCTCGTCAAAAGGTCTTACTTATGATGGGTTTACACCCACAGGAATGTATTAAATTTAAGAATATGGTGTTTTTCTGGGGGAATATATAGCTTCAAAACACCACAGAAGCTAACAGTGACAAATCTTCATGACTTTGGATTCAGCAATGGATTCTAGATATGACACCAAAAGACCAAGTAACAAAAGAAGCAATAGATAAATTTAACTTTATCAAAATTTGAAAAAAGCTTGTACATCAAAGAACATTATCAAGAAAGTGAAAAGGTAATGTACAAAATGGGAGAAAGTAGTTTCAAACTATTTATTGGATAAGGGTTTAATATCCAGAATATATAAAGAACTTTTGCAAAACAACAGCAAAAGAACAAACAACCCAATGAACAATCATTTTTCCAAAGTATATATACAAATAGCTAAAATCTTATGATCAACATCATTGGTTATTAAGAAAATGCAAATCAAAAATCACAGTGAGATACCACTTCACACTCACAAGGATGGCTATTATTCAAAAATGGGAAATAACTAGTGCTGGAGAGGATGCAGAGAAATTGCAACCCTGGTGCATTGCTGGGGAAAATGCAAAATGGTAGGGCCACTGTGAAAAGCAAATGGTGGTTCCTCAAAAATTTAAAAATAGAGTTACCATATGATCCAATAACTCATCTCTTAGATATATTCCCAAAGACAGTTAAAATGGAGTTTCAAACAGATACTTTTATACCATTGTTCCTAGCAATAGTCTTCACAATATCCAAAAGGTGGAGACAACCCAAATTCAACAAATGAATGGATAAAAAATTCATTCAACAAATGAATGTATAAAAAAATATGAAAGATACAAACAATGGAATTTAATTTGTCCATGTGATGGAATGAAGTTCTGAGACACAATGCAATGTGAAGAACCTTGAAACATTATGACTGGTGAAATAAGCAAGGCACATAAGGATGAATACTGCATGATGTAACTTACATAAGACATCAATAAATAGCAACTTCACAAGGAGAGGAAGTAGTTTACAGGTTACCAGAGAAAGTGGAAGGGGGAAGGGTGGGAGGGGGGAGTTTTCATTTGGTGGATATAGAGTGTTTTAAATAAAAATTAATTTAAAATTCTGAACTAAAAATTACAAGAAAAAAATTTTAAAAATATATGTGAATTACATTCTGCAGCAAATATGGTTAAATTTCCAATGGCTTTCATCATTTTAATGGTAAGTTAAATTCTAAACAAGGCTTAGCTGAACACATACCATGGAAATATATGATTAGGGCATTGCTTTCCACTTTAAAGGAATGAGCAACCATTAGAATGAATAACTAATTTGAGCAGCACTGCAAAACGCAGGAGAAAACATTCTTTACCAGCTTCTATGAGATTTAAAATCACTGTGTTATGGGGTTTAATCACTCTCATTCTTCACAGAGACAACAGCAAATTACTTTGGCCATAAAATAATCTTTCTTCTTTAGAATACCAGTTACCTTTTTGAATTTCATACCTTTCTCTATCAGTAAAACTAGATACCACTGGAGCACCATTTCTTTAAGTTAATTTACTACTAAATTCAAAATGTGAACACTCTCATTTTAGCTTTGCTTTATGATTATCTATCAGACCCAATTATAGTTATAGTGTCAATTATGAATAGAAAAAGTGAATCATACAATAAATCACATGCCAAGTAATTTTACAAGCCACATTTTTATAATCACAAGTAATTTAAATTACCATATGAATTTTCTCAAATTTTTTTCCCTTGATCTAAAATAATCCTAGTTTTGCTTCCTACTCATAAGGAAGTTTTGTATATCCAGTCTCAAAAACTGCCTTCACTATGCTTTAGAATGTGAGGGAGACAATCAGATTACCTTTACTTCTTACCTGGTTTATCTGAATTAAGTTGGCATATGTGAAGTATCCATAATATTCCCATGTATAATTATATGTACAGTAAAGTCCTATCAATATGGTATATTAGCCTCAGTGTATAGTATACATTAAATCACACATCTGTGGTTACATCTGTATAGTAGGCCCTAATGGGCACATTATATTTTCTCGTGCACCCAGAATTCCTCTATCAACAATATAATAGTCAATGGGGAGGGCCACAGTGGCTCAGCAGGCAGAGTTCTCACCTGCCATGCCGGTGACATGGGTTCGATTCCAGGTTCCTGACCATGCAAAAAAAAAAAAAAAAAAGTCAATGAATTGCAAACATACACTCACAGAAAATTCTAGTTATTAATGGCAATGTTTGACATTTTTTGTAAAACATCATCATTCACAAAAGCCCTCTTATGCAGAACTTTTTCCTGAACACAATGAGCATGAGACATTTAAAAACAATCCAATATGGACATATGAAGAATAAAAACAGATTAATATATATAGCCACCATCGCAACTACAAGACATGACCTGTTTACATGTAGTTGATGCAGTAGTACAAGTTTGGGTGCTTCCACCTTTGAGGGAGGACAATTAGACCTCAAATCTAATGGATGGTTTTTTGCAATAACTGTGATCCATAAAGATTCTTTTTTCTCTTCATTTGCCTTGTCTAGCTTCCTCCCACTATTACCACTTTAAATTTAGTGCAGTTTCACCCCACTGATTTTCTTAGCCATGTAAGATTTTCTTAAGTTACATATGGTTTCTTTCTGAGATTTTGCTTCTTCTTTTACTGAATTTAGCTTTAGATCCCTACCCTGACAGAATATTGTGAAAAGTACTAGTGCACTCATAGGTTGTGGGAAAATGCTCTCATTTTTGTACTTTTTCAAACTTTTTATAATGGATGATTCTTGGCTCTTCAGCATCAACTGTCAATTTCTATAAAATCTGAAAATCTGTTTGTCAGGATTTGATTAGATATTTTGTGAAAATGCCAATATTAGGAGGCTTTATTTTTTTTGTCCAGGAACATGGTATTCTCTACTTGTTTGGTCTTAGTTGCTATTTGACAGCTATTTTCAGTAAACAAATAAATGGGAAGGGAGGCAGGTAAGGGGACAGTGGCAACAAATTGAACTCTTTGAAGTAGGCTTGTTTCTGTAATATTATAGGTAAAGCAATTCTGAGAGATTTTTTACTTATGAGGCTGAGCAAATCCATTCTAGGTTTCTATGTATAATTTGATCTATTTCTGGATTTTCTGTTCTGTTACTTTGATGTCTGTCTGTTCACGTGATAGTACCATACTGTTTCAATTATAGAGGTTTTGTGATATAGTTTAATATGAGGTAGGGCTGGTTCCATCGGTGTACTGGTAAACTGGATCTTTGAAGAAAAAGAGCTATGATTTGTAATGTTTGCGGATTTCTGTATTATAAATATCACAACCACGGCCTAGTTCAACTATCAACTCTCAACTAGATGCCACTGAATGTAGAATTGCAAAGGGATGGAGGTAACCAGCTCTCATGTGCAAGTCAATATGAGCTAGTTCTAGCACATCCCTTGCTAGTTCCCCCTCATTGTTCTTAACTTCCATTGCTTTTGTTGTTATTCTTTGGAGTTTATTTTCCATAGAAACCCAAGAAATAACTTGTCTGACTCCAGAAAACGTCTTTGGATATTTTACTGTGATTGCACTGAATTTATAAATTGACAAGGTGAACTGACATTTTGATGACATTATGACATCTAATCAAGAAATACATCTTTTATATGTACTTTTGTAACTTTCCAGTGTTTTATAGATTACTCCATATAAATTTTGGAAATTATCATTGAGATTAATCCTAAATATTTCATCTTTTTATTGCTATTGTAAATGGAATTTTTTAATTCATTATATAGCTTAACTGGTTTTTATTTTAATACATAAATATAATTGACTTTTGCATATAAATGCTATAATTTACTTTGTTGATTTCTTTTATTGTTTGAGTTAGTTCCATCATTGTATCTCTAGGATTTTACAGGTATCCTCTTATAATATTTGAAAATAGAAATCATTTTATTTCTCCTTTTCCTGACTTTATGCCACTAATTATTTTCTCTATTCTAATTGCATTGACTGGTAGATCTAGAATAATGTTAAAGAGTAGAAAAGATCATGGATATCTTTGCCTTTAATCTGACCTGAGTTGGAATGTCTCTAGGGCTGCACCATTAAGTAATATGCTTGCTTCAGAATCAAGGAATATAAAGTTTATATTATGCTAAGAAAATATCCATATTCCATTTTTCTCAAGAATTTTTTGTTAGGAATGAGTGGTGAATTTTGTCAAAGCCTCTTCACTAACTATGGAGAACATGATATATTTTCTTCTCTTTAGCCCAATTAATTATATTAATCTACTTTTCAATATTTTAACACCCTTAAATAGCTGGTATTAAACCCACTTGTTCATGGTGTATTATGTTCTTAATGTGGTGTTGGAGCCTGTTCTTTATTTATGTGTTTCGCATCAATATTGATGTGATATTTTCTTTAAATTACTTGTGGTATTTTTAACAGTTACAGATATCATTATCATACATGCTTCCTAAACTGATTTAGAAAACAAAACTCAATAAACTCAATAAAAATGGACAAAACATTTGAATATATACACCCTGGAAGAAGTCATATGAATGCAAAATAAGCACTTAAAAATGCTTAATATCATTAAAACTACACAATGAGATGGTATTTGACATGAGTAAAATAGCATAATTTAAAAATCACAATAATAGGTAGTAATGGCAAGTATGTATGTGGTATTCTGCATACAAGACTCTCCGGCATTGCTGGTAGACATTCAGAATTCAATTTTGGAAAGCAGTTTGGCAGATTCTTGTAGAGTTAAACATACACTTACCTTCCCACCCAGTAATACTATTCCTAGGTTTTTCCCATATGAAATGAAAACTTATATTCCCCCCATGAATATATAACTGAATCTTTACAGTGGTTCAGTGTGATTCATAATCTCTGCAAACTGGAAACAATTCAAATATCCTTCAACTGTTGATTGATAAAAAACACTGTGGTATGACCATATTATAGAATACCACTCATTGATAAATAGTATTATTTCATCATTGATAAACAGTATTATTTCATATATTTATGCTTTATCCGATTTTTTAATTGTTAGTTAGTGGATAGCCTATTGTGCTTATTATTTTTTTAAACTACATTTTCATTGAATAATTTGATCTACTGATTTTTCTGTTGTATATCTCTTTAATTTCTAATTACATTTTAATTTTATCCTCCCCTTTTATTTTTTTTTGGCTTATATTGTTTTTTCTAGTATTTAAGATGAAAGAACCATTAGATTAGTTCAATCTTTCATTTTTGTTGCTATAGATGTTTAGTGATATGATCTTTGCTCTAAATGCACCAAAAAATTTTGCTGAGTAATATATCATTATTTCTGTACATTATTTTTTAGGAATTGTGTTATTTGTGTGTATATTTGATCTTGTATTCCTCACTTTACCTTAAAGAGTTCTTAGGTGGAAAGGTAGTAGTGGTGATATTCTAAATTTCTAGTCTTATTCTTGTTTTAGCCCCTCTCATTTGTGCTTACCTCATGGAACAACTGTGAATTTTATATTGAGTTTTAAATGCCAAATATAGTAGATTCACATGATGTTATTTTCAAGAGATGATTAATTTCTCATAGGAGGCTAAAAAAGACAGAATACTAATGCCTGTAATCAGGGTTGAGATAATTTGAGACTGCATTTCAGTCTTTCTGAGGCCTGTATGTTTCTGGCTTGTTCTTACTTTTTGTCATAGTAAGGTTAAGGTTAAGCTTCTAAGATTCTCATATAAAGCCTTTTCTTTGGCAGGCCTGAAATTTTTTTTTTTTTTTTTTTTTGGTATTTCTCATTTTATAAGACTGTCAAAATGTGTGCTTGTATTTTTCGCCTTTTGCCTACCACTTTCAACTTGATTGCTTAGCTTATAGCCCTGTGCTGCTTAGGGATTGGCAAATGCCTTGAATGGAGAACCTGTGCGGAAATATCAGATTCACTTGTGTGATTTTTTTTTTTCCTCCAGAACATTGTTCTTCAAGTCCTACCAAGTCCTGCTTTCCTTGCTAGCTCTAAAGTCCAATTTTTCTTTCCATCTCCATCAGAATGCAGATATCTCTGGGCTTTCGTTTTCTGCTTGCCTGTAGGTCCTGCTCTGTTTATAAGTCCCTAGGCTCCTTGAAAGTAAAAGAAGCATAAAATATTACGCTCACCTCAATGGATCTTCTTTCCCCTTGGAATCTTGGTAACTTGAAATCTGTATGTCTCAGTGGTCCTCCAATCCCTTCAAAGAGCTGTTTCTTTGTTTTTGTCTAAGTTTATCATTGTTCTTAAAATGAGCTCCATTATATCCAACTGTCCCAATTCTTTACATTTTCATGATTTATAGAATTGTAATTGATTAGTGGCTTTATTCTTAACCACAGCATTTACTTCCCAGATGACAATATTATGCTGGATACCGATTTGTCTCAATGCATCATGAAAACACCAAAATCTACTTGGCTTTGATTGTCTGTTATCTGCACATTAAGCATGCTGGAAGTGTTTAATAAAAAACCTTTATAAATTTATCTCTTAAGCATTTTTACATTTAATTGCTTACATTTTATATTTTGATCTTAAGAGTAAGGAATAATGGTTGTAAAGCTATGGATAGTATAAGCTATAGGATCTTTTCTGTATCTAATTAATACAATTATTTTCAGATATCTAAGAAAGTCATCAATATTACAAAATTGATCTATTAAATAATTGTGTAAGCCTTTTTAAGAAGTCAGTCATTAGATAAATTTACTAGCATTAACAGCACTCAACCTTTGCATATAATAACTAATATTTACAATTATTAACTAAAATTATTATTAACTGGTGAGTAAACAGTCTAGATTTTAAAGCCCACAATCAAAAAAAAAGGATTCAATATAGCAAAGTCTTTGTTTCAGTTACTAGGATTGTAATTGAGAATGGACATCAGAGCTAAGTGGGTGCCAGAGTTTTCTTGACCACTGAGTTAGAAATTTCAAAGATGTATAGGTTATAATTTATCTGCTATCTCCTACTATTATGTTGTAAAATATTTGGTTTTTGTGAGCAACCCAACTTGCCAATTATTTCTATAGCTCTGTTGAGGAAACAAAGATATTTTAAAAAGGCTGTTCTTTAATCTAGGAGATTCCCCACAGTGATTTCATGATCTGCCAATTTTCACAGATTGACATCTTATTGTAACTCTATATAGCATATCAGTAATAGACACAAAGTTGGATATTTTGTCCTGCAAAAGAGACTAGTGCATAAATACAGTCTCTTCACTGCAGTGGATATTGGTATTTTTGATCTATTATATACATAAAAGACATAAGAGACAATCTATCCCACTTGTAGCTTCCTTCCAACAAATAGCACACTAAGAAAACAAATAAAAAATCTTTCCACAATTTTGAAAGAATAAATAAAAGTATATTTTTCTTTTGCAAGATGTAAAAATATAATATCTTGTTTGTTTACTGTTTGTTTTAGATGAGTATATAATGCTAATTTATGGACCACAAATCGACATGTAATATTTAGGACCAGGAAAGATTCTTAGAGATTATATAATCAAACCACTCATTTTACTGGTGAGGAAAATGGCAATGGGTATTAAATATTTGCGGAAGGTCGATTAACAATCTTGGGCTCATGCCCATTACATTGATTATATCCATAAAATAATACCTATAATACCCTAATCCAAATGAGAATTTTCTTCTCTGAATGCCTTTTAATAAATTGGGTCATTTAAGAATAATTTATCATGTCTTTTGAATTTAGCAAATTATAGGTATCCAATAAATATTACTAACTGAAAGTGTGATTTTCATGACAAAAATCATGGATGCACTTTGACCAACTGAGAAAGAACATATTAATTTACAAAATACATATTTTTGTCAGTTCTTCTAATTTTTTAGATTTTCATAAAATATAATAAATCAATAATAAATTAGTAATAAACACAAATTCAAATATCACCATCTATGCCCAATAGCTAAACAATAATATACTTATTGTATGTTTGGTGTTTTATATAGATTAGCTCGCTTAAACTAGGGTTAATCCAATTTAAGAGGTAGCTACTGTGGCTATCCTTATTCTAAAGATGAAGGAACTTGTGCTTAATAACTTGATCTGGAATTTGAAGGCAGTGCTCTTAGAACTAAATTATAATGCCTGCTGGGCTTAATCTAAAATAAGGATGTATTGTGTTTTAGGTATTGTTTTAGGGATTGAGAGATAATATCGGAATATAAAAAAGAACCCCTTCCTTCAGGTGCCTTCCGTTCTGGTAGGGAAGATATCAGCACAAGTGTAAATAATGAATGGAATGAATTTTCAGACAGTGATAACTGCTACAAAAAAATTAAACGCAGAAATGTAATAGGGAGTGGTGATAAGTAAGTGAGTGAAACTAATTTTTCTAATACAGTCAGAAAATTCACTTCTCAGTAGCTAACTTTTGACATGAAATGTCAATGATGTTACCAGGAAAACCATGGAATATCTGGGATGAAACCATGGCCAGAATAAAATGGATGTGCAAACACCAACTTTGAGTTTCAGAAGAGGTAATGAAAGATAGTAGGCAGAGCAAATTTAACAAGTGGGAGATTTGGAGTGGTTGAATTTGAACAAGTAGGCAAGATGAAATTATAATGATATTATCATTATGGAGTCTATAAGGCATTATATTTTTATGTCTACTTGGTCTTTATAAGGGGATTGTGTTGTGTTTAATTGCCACGGAAAGCCATTGAGGGGGTTAAGCATAAAAATGATGATCTATATTAAGAAATGTGGCTGTTGTGTAGATAAAAAAAAGAAAAACTGCTGTAAGGTAAGAATAAAAAAGCAAGTCTACAGAGGAAATAATTATAGTAGGTCAATTGAGAGAAGATGATAAGTCAGTCCAGGAGTGGAAAGAGGAGAAATGATGGAAAGTAACCAGAATATGAGAAGTGACCAGTATACAAATTTATTTTGGAGATAAAACCAACAGTAGTGCCAATGGATTGCACATAGAATAGGAGGGGCATAAACCAATCATGGGTGACACTTGGAGTTTTGGCTTGAGCAATGGGATAGATGCTGCTGTCTTGTGCTGGGATGAGGAAGGCTAGGGGAGGAGGTGCAGTGGGCATGGACGGAATGATAACCTCTCTCTGCTTTCCAATACTCTGGTGAGCTGAAACAGACCAACTGGATGCCTGAAGGATCCTTTTTTTTTCTTTTTATGTAAGGAATTGAGTTGTAGAGAGAAGCTTGAGGGCAAAGAAGACAAAGGAAAAAATTTAAACTTGAGGAAGGCTTAATCACATGGAAAGGAAAAGAACTAGCAGAGATAGAAAAAACAACAGCAATGAAATAATTGATTAGCAAAGTTTCAGAGGAGGCATATAGGAAAGATATTGATGTATATATTTAGGGACTGGTTAACAATAAAGCACTCAGTCTTACAAAACTTGTAGAAGAGCAGTTAGGACTGATATGAATTAAGTGATGATTTTGAAGGAGATAAAAATCACTTATAAAGGTGTTGTTCTGAGAATAGGAGGGGACATAAAGATTGTTATATCTAAATTCAGTGTGGAATAAAATGCCAGTGAAAAGATTGATGGAGAAAACTGAGGTCCCAACGAAAATAGGAGGTCTAAAGTTTATAGTGATGAAAGTTCTAATGGTAGAAAATTGTCCGTAGCAAACTTCTGGTCATCTATATGAATGATGATAGATATTCGATTGTACTATGGAATCAATTCACAAATTTGGTAGACAGAAAATTGCCTGAGGCTCTGTAAACCTGCTTACTAATCTTTAAAATGGGAATTTAAATATCTATTTCATAATTCTTGTGTAAATATTAAATAATGTCTGCACAGCACTTAACAAATTCTTGGTATTTGTTAATGAATGAATGGAAGAGAATTGGAGAGAGAAGTTCAGAAGGTAAGCCATGAGTGTCCTGGAATTGATTTACAGGAGGTGGGGAAGGAAGAGGGAAACAGAGGAAGGGAAGGAGGGAGGAAAGAGGTTAGGGAGGAGAGAATGGAGGAAGGCCAAAATAAGTTTAATAGGTAGCAAGTATTCTGATACTATTTTATAGAAGAAAAAATTTAGTCAGAATGAAGTGAATTGATGTATTCAATAACCTAAATTGCAACAATAAACCCAGGATCCTTTTTCTAACTTCTAAATTAGATTTTTGGCAAACTTTCAAATGTAGGATGCAAAAGAGCCAAGTTCCATTCTTTTGTCTAATGAAAGGATAACATGATGAAAATGGCAGATGTCATTTTAGGGGAAAAAAAGGAGGGATGACATTTAATGACCTTTGGGCCAGCAAAAATTGTTCTTCATGTTAAAATTTACAAATAAATTCTCCTTTTTGACTTTGCAATACCCTTGAAAGTACACAGTATGGTACTCTTTGAACTTACATGCTGTTCAGTCAGATCACATATCTATATATGTATTTTCCACTTACTTTTAGTAAATGAAATTTGCCAGTGATTTTCTGACAATGAAATCTTAGACATTTGGAGTTATTATCCACTTTTCAGTGACTGAATGCCTAATTTGAGAATCTAATATACCAATTTTGTAATGACAGACAGGATCTTTAATCAATTGTGGAGATAAATCATGACATGTAAAAAGAAATAAAGAAAAATAAAGGAGAAGCAGAATAGAAGGGTAAAAAGAACATTTTTTATTTTTACTTTTCAACTTTATAGAAAATTTTTCTGACTCTTACAGTGCTCAGATATAGATTTTTAGCCTCCGTAAATAAAATGTTAAGGAATATAGCATTTGCTGATTTTCCATTACTTTGATCACAGCAGGTACCAATTGAGTGGTAATGTCCCATTCAGGTAAACATTATAATGTAATAACCCATAGTATTAATGAGTCATTATTTTTTCTTTGATGTTTTAGTATTGCAAGAATGCATTCATTTTTTGCAACAATTACACAAAAGCTAATGAATCAGTGCATTAAAATTGTTCCAAAAGATAAAAAGAAAGTTCTGAGATATCAGAGATACCAACAAAAAGCAATATTTTAAAGTGGTGAAGCGCACAGATTCTGTAGCTAACTGGTTTCAAATTCTGGCTCTACCTTTTACTGGTGTTGTTATCCTAATTTTCAGCAGCTTTATTGAAGTTTTCATACCATAAAACCAGCCCATTGAATATATAGATTTGAATTATTTTAATAAATCTATATAGCTGTGGCAATATCACCAACATCCTGTTTCAAAGTATTTCCATCATCCAAAAAGTACCCTCGTGCAAATTTGCTATAAAACACCACATCTATCCCCAGAATGAGTCAACGAAACTTTCAGCCTCTCTATATTTGTTGTACAGAAATTCCATACAGATGGAATCACACCATATTTCTTTATCTTAAATTTTTTACATAGCATAATGATTTCAAGGTTCAACCATGTTGTAGCAGGTATCAGTGTTTTTTTTCCTTTTATTCTGAATAATATCTATTGCATGAAGTGTGTGGTTTATGCACTCCAATTGAAACATGGATTGCTTCCAGGTTTGGACTCTTCTGAATTATGCAGGTATTCTAAATCATGCAGATATGAATATTCTTGTACAAGTCTTTAGGTGGATTCATGTTTTTATTTCTCTTGGGTAGATACATTGGTTTGAAATTCCTGAAGAAAATGTTAAGTACATGCCTAATTTAAGAAACTAATGGACTCTGTCCCAAAGTAGCTATATCATTTCTATTGCTAACCTACCATCAATGCATGGGGAATTCCAGTTCTCCACATTCTCTCCAACATTTCATTTTGTCAGTCCTGTGAATTATAATTATTTTATAGTGTGTGTAGTGTTGTCTCATTTTTGTTTCAATTTTCACTTTCTAAGTGATCAAGGATGTTGACAATCCACATTTGCCTGTAAGCAATTTGTGCATATTCTTTGGCGAAATGTCTACACAAATTTTGTGCCCATTTTTCAATTGGGCTGTTAGTTGTGAGATCGAAGGGTTCTAAATTCTGAATGTAAGTTATAAGACAGCTATTTTTCTCATAAACTTCTCAAACTCTGAGTTTGTGGTTGTCTTTTTATTCTCTTAAGTGTATTTTGAAGGGCAGAAATGTTTAGTTTGATGAAGTCAATTTTTATGGATTGTGTTTGGGATGTCATATATAAAACATCCTTGCCTAACTCAACAACAATTTTCTCCTATTTTTTCTTCTAGAAATTTTATAGTCTTAAGTTTAAAATTTAGATCAATGATCTAATTTGAGTTCATTTCATTTTGTATGGTGGTAGGTAGGTATTAGAGTTCAGTTTTTGTTGTTGTTGTTGCATATTTTACATATCCTATTGTTCCAGCAATAAATGTTAATAAGATTGTTTACCCCTGAATTTTCTTGACATCTTCATTGAAATCAATTGGCCATATATAGAAGAATATTCTTCAGATATCTATTCTAACTGTCTTGGTCACTCTGTTTTATAAGAAGTTTTAATATCATGTTGTGTATATTCTAACTTTGTTCTCATATTTTTGAATATACTAAATTCTTTGCACTTCCATAAAAACTTCAGATTAGAATTAGCTTGTCGGCACATTATCTAATTTAACTTGTGTGGTCAGTTTATTTGAACACCACAATTATATGGAATCTTGAATAGGGCGTGAGTTCTTGTTGGTTTCTACAGTTTAGTGTGACATCCTGATATATCCCAGAGTAATTTGGGCAGAGAATAAAAACGTATATGCAAAGTCCCCTTGGGGGATGGGGGAGGAAAGTGGAAATATTAAACTTTCCCATCTGGAGAATTCCTGATATTCTCAAAAGCAGAAGGGACAACCAATTCAATAGGCTGAGCACTTAACCTTGGGGCTTGCCCCCTATGAAGCTAATTCCTGCAAAGGAAAGGCTAAGCCTACTGATAATTGTGCCTAAGAGTCACCCCTGCAGAAGTTCTTTCATTGCTAAGATGTGGCCTCTCGTTCTAAGCCAACTTGTCGTGTGAACTCACTGCTTTCCCCACTATGTGGAACATGTCTCTCAGGGGTGTAAATCCCTCTGGCAACATGGGACCTGACTTCTGGGGATGAGCCAGGACCCAACATCATCAGAATGAGAAAGCCTTCTTGACCAAAAAGGGGAAGAGAGAAATAAGACAAAATAAAGTCTCAGTGGCTGAGAGATTTCAGAGTCTAGAAGTTATCTTGGAGGTTATTCTTATGCTTTAGTTAGATATCCCTTTTAGTTTATGGTGTATTGGAGTGGTTAGAAAGAAGTTCCTGAAACTGTTGAACTATATTCCAGTAGCCTTGAGTCTTGAAGAAGGTTGCATAACTATATAGTTTTTACAATGTGACTGTATGATTGTGAAAACCTTGTGTTGGTGTTCTTTTATCCAGGGTATGGACAGATGAGTAAAAAAAGAAAATAAGATAAAAAATAAATAAACAGTAGTGGGAGATAAAGGGTAAAAAATGGATAGATTAAGATGCTGTGGTCAATGAGAAGGAGGGTAAGGAGAATGGGATGTATGAGTTCTTTTTTTTTTCTTTTTATTTCTTTTTTCTGGAGTGATGCAAATGTTTTAAAAGTGATCATGATGAAGAATACACAGCTCTGTGATGATATTGTGAGCCAATGATTGTATAATATGGTTGGACTATACATGTGTGATATATCTCAATAAAACTATTTTTAAAACGACCTGCTGGAATGTTGATAGGAATTATGTTGCCTTTTGGAAAAAATTGCATAAGGAATTATAGTAAGTCTTCCGATCCACATACATGTTTGGTTTCTACATTCATTTAGGTCTTCTTTAATTCCTTTCAGTGATATTTTATAACTTCCAATGTACAAGCATTTCACTTCTTTGCTATATTTGCTCTTAAGCATTTGCTTTCGTTTTCATGATATTGTGAAAGAAATTATTTCCTTAATCTGATTGTCCATACCTAGCACATCAAAATATAATTGTTTTTTGTGTGTTGATCTTTTGTCCTGTTATCCTATTTATTAGTTGTTAGTTTTTGAAGATATGTTGTGATTTTCTATGTAAGGGATCATAATGACTGTAAAAAATGACATTTTTACATTTCTCTTTCCAGTCTGTATGTCTTTAATCTTTGCCTTGACTTATTGCAGAGATTAGAACCACCAGTGCATTATTAAGTAGAAATGGTGAAAGTAAACATCTTTACCTGTTTCCCAATATTAAAGTAAAGGCATTCATCATAAACTACGATATTAGCTGTAGATTTCTCACTGGTACCCTTTATTAAATAGATGAAATTTCCTTCTATTCATAGTTTCTTGAGAGATTTTATTATGAATGAATGCTGGGGTTTGTCAAAATGAATTTGCATCTATTTAAATGTTCAAACAGCTTTTGTCCTCATTTTTTTTTTTTTTTTTCATGGTCAGGCCCTGGGAATCGAACCCGTGCCTCTGGCTTAGCAAACGAGAATTCTGCCACTGACCTACGGTTGCACCACCCTGTCCACATTCTTTTAATATAACTCATTACATTAATAGATTTCCAGATGTTTAGTCAGGCTTGGATTATATTCCTCCTTGATGATGATATATAACTCTTTTTTCCATGTGAATAATCACTCGGAAAAAAATCCTTTAAATATTAATTGAATATATATTTCCTTGAAAATTTTGAATATTATTTGTTACTGTCATCTTCATCATCATCACCATCACCAAATAATCCTTATCCTAAGAGCTAGCTCTTTTATTCCTTCCTTCCTTCACTTATTCACTCTTCTAATAAACAAATATGTATGTAAAATATTTGTTCTTCATCAAGCCTCATGGTGAAAACACTGCCATGATTTCTTTCCTCTGAACTTTTAAACTGCAGTTTCCTTTAATCGGCATAGTAATCCTATATGGTTGGTACTCATTTTTTATACTCATTTTACGAGTGGAAAAAAAAATTAAGCTTACACTGGAAACTTTTACAAGGCTGAAGAGTTAGTAAATGAAAACAAAAAAATTGAAATAAAACCTTTTTCCAGAATCCAGAGTCTTTGTATTAGGCTACCTCTAGGACTTTCAACAATGAAGCATAGGAAATGCTTATTCAAAATCCATGCATTAGAAATTCTGTTTCTTTAAATCTGAATGGCATCCCAACAATCTGTATTTTCAACAGTTGCCTCAGCTAATTCTGACCCAAACAGACTAGGATCAGAGTTCAAGAAATCTTGCACAGACATTTTCCTAAACCATTCTGATTACCCTCATAACGAAGACTATGGCAATCCTTACGTTCTCATTTGGAAGGCTTACCATAAATAATTGCAATGTTGTGATTTTAAAGTGATTTTATCCAACTGCTTGGTTGTATAGATATAAGTGCAAGTTACTTTTTTTTAGGATCTAAGGAGATAACTGGGCATTACCAGGTGATGGGGTACATGTTTCCTTTGAATGGGAACTTCAGTGGAGATCTGCTGCCATCACTCTTGCCTCTGCTCTCGATTTACATTTTCATATTTCTCACCTTCGCCTGGCTATCCAGTATATACAAAAGTGAAAACCAAACTTGCCCCCCAAACAGTTGCTTTATACGTCTGTACTTCAGTTCATAGCAGCCTCATCTACCAAGTTATTTCAAAACATTTTGCTCTCTCCATGTTTGCTTCTAAATAATTTCCATGCCCTGTGAAATCAATCTCTACTGTTATATATTTCTATTTTTCTAGCCACAGTTACCATCTTAATTCAGTTTCTCATTACATATTTCCAGATGTCCTACCAGATAGCTTCCAGATCAATTTTTATTACACAAACTTTAGATATTTTCATTAGTCTGTCTTCCAGATCATCAGTGTCTCCCCAAACCTTATTGGCTCCAGTGAAAATGTTTTAGCTTGTTGTTCAGTGTTCTCCAATATCTGACATCAATTTTTTTAACTCAAATTTCTTACTGCTTTCCATCATAAAATTTGTGATTGTTTTTATTACAGTGTTACAAGCCACTTTCTATTTTACCTACCATATCATAAGCTGTTTGAGGGAAAAAATAGTTTTGTTTACTGTTTTGAAATATTTTTATAATATCTTGAAAAAGTTTATAGCATACAAATACTATTTGACTATTATACTATTAATTCATTAGTTTCTAACTTATTTTTTAAATAAAGGGAAAATGTGTTCAAAATTTGGATTTTGTTGAAATCTTTAAGAATAATATAATACAGTTGATTGTCATCCAAAGAATGTCAACAAAATATTCCTCTAGACATGTTTTCTCTGCAAGCATTTTCTCAGTGCTTTTAATCTTTGTTATACAGTGCATGAATTTCAAGTATTTTTCTCAGGTATATTTTTCTATATATTTTAAATGTGAATATATCCTTTTGACATAGAATTCCTTAAAAATATGTACTTTATCCAAGTATGGCATCACTAGTATTGTACAAAGCAAGTCCATAACAAAGTAGAGACTCAAAATCTTTTATTTATACATTAAGTCAACTCTGTATGAAACAGCTATGTTTAAAGAAGAGAATTAGGGGCTTTAAAAGATGTTTGAACTTCAGACTGTGTATTCAAATGACTAAACTCACTGTGGTTCAACTGCTGTCAATTTTAAGATCTTTTCTAATATTTAATTTCATCTCATTTTCTGGCATAAACCCAGATAATTTTTTAAAAGATACTAATCTAAAAGTATGTAATCATGTTCAAATTGTATGAAATATTTATTCTTAATACGCAGTATCAATATTATTATTTGAATGTTAATTTGATGTTCATCAGAAATTATTATTTCTGCTTTGCTTTTAACCTCAGCTTCTTCTGAGTAGTTTGTTTCCCTACAGGCAGAAGAGTGATAATGCAGAGAATAGTCAGCAGGTGAAATTGCCTTCCTGTCCTTTTAATATGCCAACCTAGAGAACAGAATGTAGTAACTGGAGCCTACTCTAAGAAAAGAAAAACCCTTTAGTGACTCTCAGCATTGATCTTGATGAGAGAACTATCACTTTTAATTTTTAAGAAAAGGCTTTGCCTAATTTTGCCCCAGGAAATAACTATCCAGATTCAAAAAAAAATGCAGTGAAAAATAAGATAGAGTGAGCTGTTTGAAAAGAAGTATCAGAAGTGAAACGAGAGGTAGAATAGAAAACTGGCACACTAAAGAAACATGCAAGTTTAGTCAGACAAGCTCAATAATATTTACATAAGTTGTGGCTGTTTGCAAAAATAAATAAAGACACTGGGTTCCTTAAGTAGCAATTTAGAGTAGCTCAATGGAATCATAAGAAAACCTCAAGAACCAGGACTTAGAAAATAAAGGGACCAGGGAAATTATGGGGATTTAGGCAGCAAGGCCTAATGCTTAAGCACCTTATCAGAAGAATGGAAGAAACGGGCAAAATATTTTCCCAGAGAAAAGTCAGAGTTCTGCTACTGACTGACAGTGAAAAATAGGCTGGGACAGAAAAATGAAAACCTCTAGGGAAGCTTCTAAAACAAATGGTTTTATCACTTACACCCTGAGTAATTTGGGATGGAAAATATTTGGTAATTCTCTGAATATTAGTTTCCTCTACTTTAGAATAAATATCTTTCTCAGAGAGACTGTTACTGGATACAAAATAATAATTTATGCAAAGTGCCTAGGCCAACATCAGATACATACAGCTTACTAACTGAATGGTAGACATTACTTTTAGATGTTTGTACAATTTAATTTTGTTAGTATAAACCAAAATTAAGGCAGAAGAAAGTGAAAGTTGGGGCCCCTACTGCATTACTTAAGGGTAATGGGAGCTGAAATTTGTGTAGGATATGAGGTGGGTATGTTTTGTTGCTGAGGTTCTAGGCTGAGGTGGATTTGGTGAAACTAAGCTTGAATGATGATACGTGTTGGCTGAGGGGATGGAATTAATGGCCTGTGCATACAGAAAGTCTTTGCAGTGCTGTATCAAGGTAAGATAGAGTTGTAATATACTCTTGATTCTGTTCTGTGTCTCTTGGTAAATACTATTGGGTTGGTATAGTGAGAACTGATTTTGGAAACTAGAGCATATAGGTAAAATAAAACTATAATCAAGTATTATACTTACCTGTTATTGGAATATCAGAGGGGGATCTTGAAACTACAATGCAGTTAGCAATTTTTCTAAAGCTACATACAAGTCCAAAAGTGCATCTGAATTTCACAATCTTTTCCCTAGGAAAAAAATATAGTTTGAATCTGTAAGACCAAATTCATTACCAAGACCGTTTGTTCATTTTTACTATTCAAAGTCAAAGAAAATTAGCCTCTGGTTAGTAATAAAAACAAGTTCTGATGGAAGGAGATTTTTTATTTTCCAAAACAAAAACTGAAGTTAGTTTAATAAAGTTATATTATGCTTTGTAAGTTGCCTTTTAATGCATAAATACTGATTTTTATGATCATGTTTTCAATGCAGGGGTAGGGGAACAATGTGAAAAGGACTGTGATTTCTTTTCCTTTTACAAATAACTGTCCCCTTTTCCCCAAACCTGACCAATTCATTTTGCTATAAGAAAATACTTATGTACAAGAAAATATTCAGATATAATTCCAATTGGTACCTGTCCAAATTATTGTTCTAAGATAATCATTTCCTATTTAAATCACTTTGGAGTAGGTTCTGACAACTAAACCTGGCAGAGAGATGTCAATCAGATCAAGGCCTGGTTTTAGGAAAAGGGAAAAAAGAGAGGGCACAGGAATGAAAGAGAAGACATCAAAACAGAAACAGTTTTTAAGACAGGGGTTCTTAAAGTGTGATTCCCGGAAGCACAGCATCAGCATCACCTGGGAACTTTTCCTAGAGATGTAGATTCTCAGGTCCCATCCCAGTCCTGCTAAATCAGAGATTCAGAGTTGGGGACCATCGATCTGTATTGTAATTAGCCCTCTAGGAGAGTCTGATGCTCAAGGAAGTTTGAGAACCACTACTTTAGGGAACCCTTCTGATTTTATCACTTGTAAAAGAGTTTGTGATGCCTTTTGGAAAACTTTTAAGTTTTAATAACGTTAAGATATTGCTTAATGTGTAATTCGGATTTACCCATTTTTTTTGAGATAACAAAGAAATTAAATATCAAATTCCCTTTGGTTCTCTAGTTTTTGAGGTCTCAACTACCTTTGACTGGAAATCTCGCATAACTTTATCTATCCATATTCAATTAAGGAAAATATTCTTTTCTTATATTTATAGACGAAACCATGGCAGGTTGCTAATGTATCATCAGCCCCCAAATATTAGCAAGTCTCACAGCATACAAAGACTAATAATTGTTATTTATCAGTAGATCTCCTGAGATTTACTTGGTTTGACATAGGCAAGTCTCTGGTCACTGAGAATAGCTTAAATGAGACACCCAGATAATCTCATTCCAATGAGCCCATCACTATGTTGCTAAGAAAATTAATGTTTTGCTTCTATTCTCATCAATTATGATACATTCTAGGTACTTTTACCTATAAAATGTTGGTGTTTGCATAAATATTTAGAACTGAGAAAGTCAGCATTCAATATGGACTCTATATCAGATATTGGGCTTTAACAGCCTACGTGCTGGATAGATCTATCTTTATTTGAAGAATATCTAGCTAGCATCCAACAAATACAGCTATCTTTATAGTGACATACACTGACAAAGACTATGTCTGTTGACATACTTGGACCCAGATAGCTTTAGTGGCATATATGTCCCCAAAACAAAACGACTCGATATAGTTCTCATTGTTAGAATCTGGCTATCGATTTACCTTGGCTGGCATAAAATTCATCAGTTTCTTCCACTATAAGTAGTAGTATTTGGCTATAGTGCCATCAAAACATATCTGTATACTCTACCTATGACAACACAGTCTTATCAGCTGTGCTGCTGGCACTGAAACAATTTTTTTTTGATGCTTAATTATATCCAATGCTGATGTATCCACAGATGATTATGTTTCCAGAGTCTATAGGTGTACTGTGATTATAAAAACAGATGAACACCTTGGTTCCAGGAAAATGTTGGTCATTTACATTTGCCCTGTAACCTTTACCATTTCTATCTGACTATGACCTGATTTTGGTAAGCCTTCCAAAAATAATTGTATAAGTTCTGGATGCTATATTGCCCCAAAATTAAGAAAGTAAAAGGGACAAATCAAAAGGAAAAAGTTCTGGCCAAATGAAGCCTCTAAGATTTAGTTCATTAATTTAGTCATTTTTCTGTTCTTGGGCCCAAATTTCAAAACTCAGATTGGAAAGGGAGGCATGCTTGCAATGGCTAATCATAAACATACTTCAGGAGAGCATGCTTTCTCTACTCACAATATTAACAGAAGTGCAATATATATTTTAAGGAGTAAGTCATCCCTTCAAAGTCTAAGGAGTCATGCTTACTTTTAAGCTTTGAAGCCTATAGTTAAATAAATAAATTGCAAATAAACATTTCTCTGAAAAAAATGCCTTATTGTAGCATATGTCTTCTCCCTCCCCCAATAAATATAATATTAGTGGCCAAGAACTAATTAATATTCTATACCAAATATGATGCATTTCCATCAATTTCAATTTGCCATAGGCTCTAAATGGTTGCAACATTTTTATTTCATTCTGACTAGTCTCTCTTTTTGAGAAAATGTGCAGAGATTTAATCAAGGTCCCTTATGGCAATTAGTGGTTGAAGGTACTTAGTAGTTGAAGTTATACAAATTTCTACCACCACAATACTAGAAAAATCTGTAAGTCCCAAAACTAGGTAATAAATACAGAGGATATTAAATATGAATAAAGAAAATAATTTAAAAAACATATGATAGAAAAATAAGGATAGTCAGGAAAAAAATATTTAACAATAAAATTTAGGGCTAGTGGTACACCAATTATATATTTTGGCTGAATTCCCATGTATTAAAATCAATTTATGTCTGAAGCTAAATATTATTGACAGAAAAATAAGGTTTAGATATACAAGAATAAATCTGAAATTTTATGAGGACATTTGTCTCATTGTTTTACTATTAAAATATGCCATGCTCTATAAAAATGAACATTTTTCCCTGATGCAAGTTCTTTATGATCAGAGAGCTTAGAAAAGTGTTCTCCACATGTTCTAATGTACTATATGAGAACTAGTTTGTTAATGGATTTTGAGCATTTGTAGTTAAGATTATGAGCCTTGTCTCTCCAATTCTAGAAGTCTCCCAAAGTCCCCCTGGGAACTCCAAAAGCCTTTTATATAATTTAAAATCAAATGACTTATTTATCCTGCCTTGGTCTTAGCCTGATATTGACTCTGAAATAAACATGGTTTCTTGAGTCACTGGGATTAGCATGAGCAACAAAGAGCTTTCACATCCATCCACTAGCAAAGCAGACAACCCATCTGCATATAGACCCATACCTTCTGCCTTTTCCCCCAACAAATTCCATAAATTTTCCTTGTTCCTTTTTAAGAACAACTGGATCATTTGTATATAAGATCCCAGTAATTCAACATAGGTTGGGAGAAAAAAAAGCCTATGAAATTTTGGATCAGCTGAGCCATGTGATTGATAATATGCATACACCAGAATGGATATATGGGTCTGCAACATGGAAGAGAGACCAGAAGAAGAATATTGATTTTGGAGTTGTTGTCTTAAAGAAAATAATAGAAGCTTTTGGAATGAATTAAAGATATTACCTACTGCCAGTCACTGAACTGCAATTATCTCTTATTTCACAAACATTACCATTTTCCCCCCTTAGGGATGATACTTAGCAGCATAAAAATAAGACAAATGATGCCCCATCTTAAAGCAAACTAAACAAACATATTACCTTTCTCAACTGGATGTTCCTTATTTTGCAATTTCTCTTTGGTAACAACAGAAGTCCCTGAAGAAATTGTTTGGGTGTAGCTGCCCTTTCCGATTCTCTGTCCTCTCTTGAATTTATCCAAATCAGTCATATACACACACCAATTGAGATAAAAGCCTTCATAAAGTTTACTAATGATCTACACTTTGCTAAAAACAGGAATTGATCGTCTATCATTATCTTCCTCAAAATCTTTAGCATTTGCAGAGTTGATAACACTCATTCTTGAAATACTTTCTAACTTGGATTTTGGGACATGATAATTTCTTGGTTCTCTTTGTACCTCAATATTTGTACATTTGCAATATGTTTGCTCAATCCCCTTATTTCCTTTACTTTCTTTTCGAATGACTAAATGTGGGTACTATAGCTCCTGTACCTCTGCATTCATTTCCTGGGGATTGCATATGGTTCTATGACTGGAAATACCATCAATATCACTGAATCCCAGATTAAATCTCCACTCCCCGATTCTTCTCTGAACCTTGTATAACTAAGTGCCTAATTGTTTGCATACGTAAAATCATCTCAAATTTTACATGTCCAAGGTTGTAATTCCTTCACCCTCAAAACCTTACCTACTATTAAGTTATCTTTCCTGTTATCATCCTACTAAATCACAACGGTTTCACTCATTTTCCTCAAACCTAAAATCTTACAGCCGTATAAACTCCTCTCTTTCTATTGCCCCCTTTATCCACGCCTTCAGTCATCTGTTAAATTTTTTAAAGTAGATCCTGATTTCAACCGCTTCTTGCTATAACCACTGCTGCTACTGTAATCTGGGATTATTTGATTAATATCTCAACTGATATCCTGTTTCAGATAGCTTGGTCTCAGGCTCCTTCCCTAACCTCATTTTTCTATCACATTCATCCTCTCTCACTTGATCCAACCTTTCTGGCTTCCTTGTACTTCGTTGGTTCACAAGTCTTTGCTTTGTCAGTATCATTTGACATATTTTTACTCCAGATATACGTAACACCTGCTCTCTCACTCAAATCTTCAGATCTGCTCATATTTCAAATTCTCAAAGGCTTTCCCTGAACATCTGGTCTACAATTACTGTCTCTCCTACTTCATCATCCTTAATTCTTTCCCTCTGCTTTAGCTTGCTCTATAGAACATGCTATCTGACATATTATAGACTAATGTATTGATTTGATAAGTTTATCTATTCCCTTCTAAGACAAAAGTTCTGGAGGGTAAATACTTTTTCTAATCAATGGTGAATTCGTGTTGCTTAGAACAGCATCTGTATTATATCAAGTATCATAGGTTGGGTTTCCTAGAAACAGACTCTAAGATAACATTTGAAAGCTAGGGATTTATTGAAGTTATGTTCAAAGAGGACACTGGCTAGTGAAAGAGGAAAGCAGCACAGAAAAGGGAAGCAACTGAGAAAGGCGGCTATCTTGGAAAACACCCAAAGCTAGTACTTTCAGCCTGATCCCACAAGGCAGCCAAGTATAACTCTGACTGCAAATTTATATTTGGGTGTATATATTCCCACATTTGCTAGTTTTTGGTTAAGGCCTGGCCTGGGGGTAGTGTATGTTCCCACATCTCATGCAAAATGACTCCTGTAGCCTAAGGGAAATGTCCAAAGAAAAATTCTAGTTGCAGGCTGTTAAGAATAAAACACACCAAATTTGGCAGGTTGAACAGTAAAATTGTTAAAGAGTCCAAGGTGGAATACTGATATTGTTGGCTACAGCAGGTACTTAGTGAATATATGTTGAATAAGCAAACAAATAGCAACTTGGGGATTTTATTACATTTATGAATAGTCACATAATAGTGTATAGCAAGAAACATGAAAACTCTAGCTTTCTCAAAGGGGTACATTTTGACATGTCTATGCAGTTGTCCCCAGGGTGAAGCCTTCTATCAGCACTGTGTCATCCATACCCATATCCCATGCAAAAGACAGAACATCAATAGGGAGATGAGTATTGTTACCTGCACAATTTGGAAATATTTATTGTAGAACAGCTCTTTGTGGGATTGTGTGATATTGGGTACTGGCTCAAAAGTGCTAATAGAGCTGGATTTTATTTAATGGCCCAAAGCAAAGAGACTGTATCCATGATAAGCACAAAATATCAATTTAAACACTATGACTATGACATTGTTTTCACATGTCAACGAAAGGACAATATAAAGACGTACAGAATATCACTGGATGTCTGTGTCTAATAGAGAAGGAAATACTGAACAACAGAGGATAAAATAGAATTATTTACCTTGACATATCTAATTTCAGACATTTACTACTTAAGTGGAGGGTGGGGAAATCCAGAAAAATTGACCTAATTCTGCTTAATTATATTCTTTTGTAAAGTGTTTATCTCACTATATGTATATATACAATAAATGTGGACTATGATATCTAAATATTAATCCATTACCCATTTTTGATAGGACTGTGTTAAGGAGAATATTAGAGGATGAAATGCGCTCAATTATTTTCATTGTATTCATCTTCCAAAATCATTTTATAATGTTAAGCTCTCTATGATCCATCATTTGTGAATTTTAGGTCTGCTTTTCAGCTTCAACAGACTATATTGCTAAACATCAGATTAAAACAAGCAGAAGATTCTATAGTAGATCATGTGATATTATATTAAATAACAATACCTGTTGTGACACAAATAGATATTTTGTGAGTTTTCATGTGTTAATTAAATATGTCTTCATTTTTGAGTGTCTAGCTAAATGAAGATGTTCCATATTTGTAATTTATTGCTTAGAGCTTTTCCTCATTTTGATTTAATAAACTTCCAAAATGCCAGGAATATTACTTTAAACTGAGGACTGTATAAGCTATTTGCTATGTTCATGCTCTGTTTATGAAGGACAGCCCAGAAATGCAAAATTTAGCTTTGAAAATCAATAGAAATGTCACCTTTTAGATTTGTTCTGTGTGTAATTTCATTGAAATTAATCAACAAGATTATGAAATAATATGAAAAGCTAAATTGCATTTAAAAATAAATTGCATCACAATATGATTAATGAATCTCAATCATCATACTCAGGGTTTTTTTTTTTTGTTTAATGATCTGGTTTCATCCCTTGACATATAAAATAATTAGCAGAGACTTTGAAAAGTTAAGGACTACATATATGTATTGTAAACTTAAATTAAATAAAATCTACACTTAAATCATTCCAATTGGTTAAAAATACAAGTATAGAAAATCTAGTCCCCCTTAAATATTTCCAGTGAGGCAATATGAAATAGTAGAAAAACAGAACAAAGCATAACATATTCTGCCATTTGCAAGTAGTGTGAATTTGAGCAAATTCCCTACCTCTCTGAGCCTTAGTTTTCTCATCTGTAAAATAGTTGTTAATATTTTTTATTGCTATAGTGCTTGTAAAGCATGAAGGTTCTTTGTTTCAGGTTTCTCATATAATACAATATAATATATACATCTCATACACTTGGAAAAATTAAATGAGATAAAGCAGGCAAATCTCTTGAAACTGTGCCTAGCCCAGAGTAAACATCCCAAAATAGTAACTATTGTCAAAGACACTGGAGGACTAAAAAATTTCCATTGATCTTAACAAGACTTTTACTCCCCACTCTTCTTCTTCACTCCTCTTAAGTCATCAACCAGCAGCTGTTAAACTATCATTGAACTCTGACTGACCTTGCCCAGACTATTATGATATAAAATCTTCAAGGCTCTTACTCCCCATATAACCTTCACTTACGACTGATCAACTGATCTCATGTTGCAAATTTTTAATAAGGACTTGTGCTAACAGCTTTTCACTATTTTCTCCTTCCACAATATTGTTAACTATTATTATTTTCATATATACTCATAAGATACCAATTCATTTGCATATACAGTCTAACATAAAAAATACATTAGTTTCCTTTTTTTAATTTCATCATTTTTTATCTCTTCACATTTAAGTCTCCTTTTAAGAGTGAATTTTAAACATGGTAAGATAGCAAATTTTTTTATGGTGACTTTTAGCAAAAAAATAAAAGGAAAATAAAGTGGGAAAGGAAATAAATAAAGGGAACAGATTTTTTTTGTAAGTTAAAAAAAAAAAAAGATTAGTTTTGGGTGGTGCAATGGTGGTTCAATGGCAGAATTCTCACCTGTCATGCCAGAGATATGGATTCGATTCCCGGAGCCTGCCCATGCCAAAAACAAAAACAAGAAAAAGAGATTAGTTTCATAAGAGTTAGGAAATAAAGAACAACAAATAACACTGGCACTACAACTCTGAAGTCTTCAAAGTCATTTACAAATATTTATTTTTATTGTTATTAAAAACTAGGCCAATTTAATATCTTTATACAATGTAACACATAGTTTTTGTTTTAGTTTGTAAGCTACCGGAATGCAATATGCAAGAAATTGAATGGCTTTTAAAAAGTGAATTTATTAAGTTGCAAGTTTACAATCCTAAGGTCATGAAAATGTCCAAATGAAGGCACCAACAAGAGGTTACCTTCACTCAAGAAAGGCTGATGCTGTCTGGAACAGCTCTGTCAGTTGAGAAGTTATGTGGTTGGCATCAGCTGGGTCTTTGGATTCTGAATACCTCTCTCAGCTGGGAGGGCATACAGTGATATCTCTTAGCTTTTTCTTCTCATTTCATAAGGCTTCCTCAGGGTGCCTTCCTTCTGCATCTCCAAAGGTCTCTGGCCATGTCAGCACTGAAGCTTTTTTGAAAATGGTTCCCACTTAGGCAACCCAACTTGAATGGGTGAAGACATATTTCCATGGAAACCATCTAATCACAGTTCACTGGGTCACATTTCCCTGGAAACAATAAAAAATAAATAAAATAAAGAGAAAAATAAATAAAAACAAAAACGATCCCACCCAGCAGTATTGAATAAGGATTAAAGGACACGGCTTTTCTTGGGTACAGAATAGCTTCAGACCAGCACAAATCACCTTTTGGACCCCAAAAGACATGTTCTTTCCAAATGCAAATTAAATCCATCCCATAACAGTGTCAGAAAGCCTTAAACTATTTCAGTAACCATATGAATTCAATGCGAACTGAGAAACAGCACAAAATCTCATCAAAATAAGCTACAGGCATGGTCTGCATAAGACAAAATTATCCTCTGGCTATGGACCTATAAAACTGAGAACAAGTTATATCTGCCAAAATACAAAGGAAGGACAGTGATAGGATATATTCCTATTTCTATATGGAGAAATTGGAGGTCACCATATCCAAATAGTTCTGAAAATCTGCAGGGCAAACTTCATTAGATTTCAAAGTCTGAGAGTCATTTATCTTTAGGGCTCTAGAAAGCAGAAGACCCACCCTTTCCAAGGGCCTATGACAGTAGCCTGG
Source organism: Myrmecophaga tridactyla (assembly GCA_004026745.1). NCBI lineage: Eukaryota > Metazoa > Chordata > Mammalia > Pilosa > Myrmecophagidae > Myrmecophaga > Myrmecophaga tridactyla. The sequence continues at coordinate 29,989 of PVIY010016463.1, forward strand.
ATCTCTCCAAATGCAACCTTGGGGGGACACTGGGGATACCACCTTTTTTTCTCACCTACCCCCTCTCCAAGCATTGGGACCACATCCGGAATCTTTGCCTTCTCCAGGACACATGCTCAACCCCTCTAGAATAAAGGGCTGCCATCAGGCTCTCCCTGATTCCCAAGGAATGTGCTCTACCCTCTCCCAGGCCTGATGCACAACTCTTCCAGAACATTTAGGTGGAAGACCCACCCTCTGCCTTTGGGGAAAACTCACCCTCTCCAAGTGCCTGGGTAGGTCTGCTCTCCTGGCCTGAGGTTTCCTGGCTTCAGACCTTACCTTCCACGGTTTTGCCTTTGCAGTTATTTTTCCTTTAATGTGTCCTTTGCCTGAATATTTTAGCCCAGACTGGCAGTGGTTCCATTTATACATATTCAATAACACTTTTGTTGGTTTTCTATGTAGTATGCTGGGATCATAACAATCAGACAAAAGAACTTTCCACAAATCCTTCCTGGATAACTTCATCTCCAATCCTGGCTTTTTCTGAAATGGCTGACTGGTTCCATATTTGGTTAAATCCTCACATAGGGCACTATTATATAGGGCTTCATTTTCTGGAAGCCCAGAATTTTACAGACTATCAATTTCTGGTTTCTCTGTATCCAAGGGTTCAGTTCTCAGCTTATCTTATTCCTGCCACATTCACTGTCACATGCAAGGAGAAACCAGGCTGCACTTTCCACACTTAATTTGGAAATCTTTTCTGCTAAATATCCAAGTTAATGGCTTTTAAAGTCTGCCTTCCATCTAAAACCAGCAGTCAATTTTGCCAGATTCTTTGCCACTTTAAACAAGGATCACCCTCCTTCTAGTTGGCAATAACACATGCATCATTTCAATGTAAATCCTTATCAGAAGTATCTTTAAAGTCCCCATTTCTGCCAACAGTCTCTTTGAAGCATTCTAGGCTTTTTCTATCAAGCGCCTCACAACTCTTCCAGAATCTTCCCCTTAACCGTTTTCCAACATGTTTAGTATTTGCAAACCATAGCAGCACCAAATTCCTGGTACCAAAATCCAGGTGTAAGGTACTGGAATGCAGTATACCTGAAATATACCTGAAATTGAATGGTTTTTAAACAGGGGATTTATTAAGTTGCAAGTTTACAGTTGTAAGGCTGTGAAAATGTCCAAATGAAGACACCAACAGTTCTAAGACACCAACAAAGTTACCTTCACTCAAGAAAAGCTGATGTTGTCAAGAATAGCTGTCAGTTGGGAAGTCACATGGCTGGCATCTGCTGGGGTCTTCAGGTACTGGATACCTCTCTCAGCTGGGAAGGTACATGATGATGTCTGCTAACCTTCTCTCCTCATTTCATAAGACTTCCCCAGGAGTTCCTTACTTCCACATCTCCAACGATCTCTGGCTGTGTGGGTTCTGTTAGTTCTAAAGCTTTTTCCAAAATGGCTCTCTCCTAAAGAGCTCCAGTAAGCAACCCCACCTTGAATGGACAGAGACATATCTCCATGAAAACCATCAAATCAAGTTACCACCCACAATTGTGTGGATCTTATCTCCCTAGAAACAATAAAAATATCTGACCCAGCAATATTGAATGAGCATTAAAGGACATGGATTTTCTGGGATACATAATAGCTTCAAATAAGCACAGCTATAGACTCAACAAAGACCATGCAGGGCTTTTTATAGTTTGTATATTCAGTATCTTTGCAGCATCCTGGTTTATTGATAAGTTATATAGTAGTTTAAATAGTTATGACAAATGTGAAGCTTGTACGAAATGGCCTTTAAGTCAGCTGTTTATGGGCTCATCCTTTTTTAAGAGCTATTGCTAATTTGTTCACAATCTTCTCAAATATCCTAGCCTCTTTGTGTTATAAGGCACAGGTCAATCAAATTTATCTCAATGAAGTTCCCTTGGTAATAAGACCCTAAGCTTTATATCGGAAACAAGGAATTGTTCTTTATGTTAATTATTAAGAAGCAAACAGTAGCTTTAAATTTAGGACATGTTGTACTTGTCTTTTTGAAATTTAAGCCTAAACATAATCAATGTTTCATATTTAGATTATTTCTAAGTAAGCCATATCTAACAAAGCAGACTTAAATACTCACCATTTTTGATTCATCTTCTTTCTCATTCCTTTTCTACAAACTCTGAATATTTCTGTGTCTCTTTGCATGTTCCTCTTTGGCTGAAGGAGATTCCCACTTACCTGTTTTCATTTTCATTTTTGTTTAAGCAGTTGGCAACTACTTTTGTTTTGTACTATCCCTCTTTGGGTTACCTGTTGTAGTCTAACAAACTTCCCCAAAATTTAATTGCTAAAAGCAACAAACACATAATTTTATCTCATTATTTTGTGAATTTGGAATTTGGACAGTGATCAGGTGTATGGTTCTTCATTTATGTGGGCTTAAAAGAGGTCCCTTGGTGGTACTCAGCTGGTGGAAAAATTACTCTGAAGTTCAAGGACAGTTTCATTCAGGATAATCAGACTTTTTACATGGTATCTCAGAGTTCTAACAGTGAGTACTCCAGAGTGCAAACAGTAGCTATATGGCCTTTTGTGATGTAGCTTCAGAGGTCCCACCACATCATTTCCACCATACTCTGTTGAAAGAAGAAGTCACGAGCCATCCTAAATTCAAGGGGATATGCACATCTAGATGGCAGGAACATAAAGAATGTGCAATCACGTGCTAAAAACTCTCTTAGTCCTTCTTTGCCCAACAGATGTGTATATTTCTATTAATATGTTTGGATCTATCTGTTTGTGTTTTTCTCCATATGTCTTGATATGCTTCTAAATTGTTCTCAGCATGTCATGGTTTACATGTGTTTATCCTCATAATAATCATCATTTGCTTTTTTCCATTGCCAGTGAGACCCTGAGGTCTCTCTCTCTGTCTCTCTGTATTAGTCAGCTAAAGCTGATGAAATGCAATATACCAGAAATGGAAAGGCTTTTATAAAGGGAAATTATTAAGTTGCAAGCTTACAGTTCTAAGACACCAACAATAGGTTATCTTCACTCAAGAAAGGCTAATGCTGTTTATAACACCTTCATCAGCTGGGAAGGCACATGGCTGGAATCTGCTGGTTCTTGCCCCAGTTCATTACTTCTGATGCCAGTGATTTCCTCTATAAGTATCTATGTATCTCCACTTAGTACATCTGGGACACAACTCTGGGTTCTGGCTTGCTTAGCATCTCATGAGAAGGCAAATGGAGACATCACCTGGACCCTGCCTGTGTCTAAGCATTTGCTCTCTCTGTCTGCACTCTAAGCATCTCCAAACACCTGTGTCTTTGTCAGCTCTGAAGTAACTGTTCTCCAAGTGTGTGATCCGAGGTTTCTTAAAAATGTTTCCTTTTTGAAAGGACTCCAGTAAACAAATCAAGACCACCTTGAATGGGTGGAGTCACATCTCTACCTAACCAAAAGGTCACAACCACAACTGGGAGTGTTTCGTCTTCATGCAGATATTCTAATCAAAAGTGTTTCCACCCTATCATATTAAATCAGGATTAAAGGATATGGCTATTCTGGGGTGCACAACATTTTCAAAGCAGCACACCCTCTTTCTGGTAACCCAAGTGACAGCCATGGCGCTTTATGGTGTGGTGTAATTTGGTGTATTCATTTTCTTGCCTAATTACAGCCTCACAGCCTGGTGGTATGGTAGCCAATACATGAAGGCTCTCAGCTTTATATCATTTGACCAATCTCCATGCAGCCTGAGACATCTTATTATTAAGGAATGTCATGGTAAGGAATTGTCTGAAGGAAAATACATTTTTAAAGTAGCTACTGTTTAAGACAAAATTTAATTATATAAGCAATGGTTCAGAAATGTTTGGAATGGTGAAATATCAATGCCTATTTGTTTAAGGGAATAACTATTGTCTATGAGCTTTAGAGGAATTATTTTCTTTATTTCTTTTTGTCAGAATCCCAAAAACAAAAGGTTCATTAAAAATAAAATTGTATTTGCTGGCTACTTGGATTCCTGTCTTGGATTGGATCTCTGTTTGATATAAAAGCTTAGGAATCAACTTAGAATTCTAAGCAACTCAAATAACACAGGGAATATCCTCAGGGAATATCCTTATCCACATAAGACACAGTATTTATTACTGATTGGACTCTACCAGATGCGGATTTTCTCTCTCTCTCTCTCTCTTTCTTTCTCTCTCATCTATCTGAATGAACTAAGCTAAATATAAATGAAACTTCAAGGCTCCCTTAATCACTCTGCTTAAGGTCTAGAGCAAAAACCATCCTAAACTGCTACTGGCATTCCTTCCTTCACCTGGACAACAGGCTGTTCTCTCTTGGTCCTACTGAGCATCCATACTGATTGGGGGAACACTGGATCAGATTAAACCAAACAGGCTGCCTCCTGGAGCATGTTTCCTATCTTGTACAAGTTCCTGTCACTGATGTGGATGAAACCATATAGAAGAGAACATAAGTATTTCAGGTTGAAAACACAAGACAATATTTTCACAAGAAGTAAGGTACTTGACCATCAGCTTATTAAACCATATTTCCATAGCATTCTTGTAAGTAAATAACTTGACTGAGGTAGAAGCACACAGATTTAAAAACATCCAAAAAGAAAAAGAAACCAATCCCCTCATAAAAAAGGCAATATAATTGAGAAGGTGTTTTACAAATAACATATTATGCATCCCAAGTCTACTGTGAGAACATTTACACTGAATGGCGATTATGAGAAAGAAAATTGCATATTTGCCTCCTGAAGAGTTGCAGAGTGATGCAGCAGGGGAAGACAGCATTGGATAGAGGGAGCCCTTGGTCATGAAAACTCTTCAGATATTCTGAACTAAAGGCATTTAGTAAAATAGGTACACTTTTGTATATGTTGAGGAAGTTAATTTATATTTCCTTAAACATACTACCAGTTGCCTTTTTTCATAAAACACTATTCAATCTAAAATATTTAAGAATTTGCTTCTTTTGCAAGTGAGTTGGAGTGGGGGCATTGCTGACTTATCTAAGACATATCTTACATGCTTGCAAGTCCTAGAATCTGTGACGCACAATATATAAGAATTTGGGGATGACTTTACTTAATGTGTATCACACTCAGACCAGAGGTTTTAGAATAAGGCATATTTGATGTAAACAATGTGTTAAAAAACATATATGATGTAATCAATAATAAATTCTATGAACAGAATTCAAGAGCATAGGATATTTTCTAGGTTTTTCTCAGTCAAAATAAATTTAACATCCATTCAATCTACAAAAAGACAAATCTTGTTTCAGGCAGATGATGGCATATGTACTTCAAATTATCTATGATTTATTAAGGAAGTCAATGCTATGACTGACATATTCCACTTCTACAGAGAGAAGAATCCTGAGGATATATGACTGAAAAAGTTTATGCCAACCTAGAGATAATGTGATGAAGTATGTGCTAAAGGAAACCATTCTCCCCGCATCGATGTATCATCTGTCTCAGAACCTTTCCTAAGATGCTTCAAATCTGGCATTTTACCAACTTCAAAGAAGTTTGGCAATGCATTAGTTTTGTGGGAGCATGTGATAAGGCCAAGATACGGCACTTTCTTGAAATAAAAGTAACTAATGACACACATTTTAAAATAACTGCCTATAAAGAGATGGCTACTTATGAAGAGAAATCAGGCACCTGAATAAGGAAGCTATGTTAGAAAATTGATGAGTTATAGAAAATAAACCTCAATATAAGAAACACAAAAGGATTCATAATTCTCTTACCATGACAGTTTCAATATAGCTGTGTTAATCATAATGTGTTAACATAACCATGCATGTATGAAGTAGCTCTGAATATAGTCAGATATACTTTGTTCTCATACTGTGGTCATGAGTTTTTGTTGTCTGTGAATACTCATATTTACTGTATATGCATTTCCTCTCCAACCCTGCCAACTGACTTCTGGATAAAGGGATGTGCTAGAAGTTTCAATTATACAAAGGTAGAGACAAAATATAAAGAAAACAATGGATAAGTATAGGACTTTGCAATTTTTCAAGATACATATAGAACTGTATGGAAAAAGAACAATAAATAAGGAACCATTAAGCAAAATAATTTCTAAATCTTCAGTCCTTAGGTGTTGATATTTTCATTCTTCTCTCAGAAGTATAGTGAAGTCACTCTTGTTTCATTATGGTCAGACTATAACTACAAGTACACAACAGCTGAGACACTTCTTAATCTTTTGCAAAATGCCTGATACATCAAGTGGATACAGAGATTGAGTTGAGGCAAAATATACTTGACTAGAAGTAATTATCCCTTGTCTCACCCCTCTAGAACTCATGCCACTTCTCCCAAAGAGCTGAGATAAAAGAATCCTGAGGATATATGACTGGGGAAATGGTCTTGAGAACCCTCATTTTAATATTTTTTAAAAATATTTAAAGCAAAAAAGATCTGTAATAAAATAACACTGAAAACGTGAGTCATTTGTTGGTATAACTTTTTGCCTTTGTGGTTTTTATCCTCTCAGTTATATGGAAGGTGCAATACAATTAAGTTGCTAATTCAGAGTCTTCTCAAAAGAAGACCTTCATAGAGTAATATGATCATCTTTCTCAGAAGCAAAATATTAAGATGTTTGACCAGTTCTAGGTTTTAGCCAATTCAAAAGAATGACACCTGTATGCATTATATTTTCTTGAAAACATGAAGAGAAATCAGTTTCTGAAAACTCAAATTATAGGTTAAAGTACAGACGAAAACACTTTCAATAGAGGTCTACAAGTACAAATTTCATAATACTAATAGTTTATTATTGTTTAGCTTCCTGAATAAATTGTATATATTTCCCTATGAATAGATCAATCAAATGAGAACAGCAATATCTTATTACAATTACAGAAAAATAAAAGATGCAAACAAAAATATTGAGAGATGTCAATTAAGTGTTTACTTCCTCAAGTAAAATTAGAAACTTAATTAAAAGGAGATTTTATAAATATGTATTTAATAATTTCTTGATAGGTCTCTATATTTAGTCAATATATTTAAATACTTTATTTCAAGGCATAAGTTTATTTTAAAAGCAAATCCAGTAACTACCTAATAAGATATATTTCCATGTCAGCATAATTAAAAAGCAATCAGTTGCTTACCTAACACATTGTTTATTTTTTCCCAATTAAAATGAAATACAAATCCACAAAGTAATTGCAGAAATTGTATAGCAAAATAAATTCTGACAAATCAAGAACATCACCAGTATTTGTCTTCAGTCTTGAAACTGTGCAAACCTTTTTGCTACAGAATAATACCAAACTATTATTAAAGAGAAAACTCTTACAAAATTACTCTAAAACAATGTTTTACAAAAGTGGAATATCATTCCAGTAAAGTTTTTTCCAATAGTGACTTTAACTTGAGAAACTGACATTTAGAAAAAGGAAAGTAAGGTAAAAGGCAATAGTCATGTTTCACAAAATGGAATATTATTTTCTATTCTTAAATCTGTTCACAGATTTTCTGTTGTTTGGTCCATGTGACCAATAATATGTATCTTTTACAAAATTCTTATGTTGTAGCAAGCAAGCTCCTGGCAGCAAGCAGGCCCCCACCCCCCGTAACCACTCATCTGCTGGGTAAACTCAGCTTTTACAACCCTTTCTGGTTCTGGCCACCAGTGAGCAGCCAATCACCTCCCTCGAGTGTAGCCAGTTACCATATTAGGAAAACGCTACCAGCCATTCTGTCTATAAATATCTTGCATCAGCCTACTTCCTGAAACTTCAGAGCCTCGATCGCGGTTCCTTCTGTTTCTGAGTAACGTACTTGGAGGATTGCAGCCTCCTTCCTGGTTATGTGTGCCAGTCCTGTTTTCCTGTAACATTCCTGGAGGCTCTAGCAGAGCCTCCTTCCTGATTTTGCGCTACATTTCTGGGGGCTCGTCCAGGATCCAGAGGCTGGTGATAACCTCACCTTCCTCACCTGTGGTGGCATCAATCAAACTGGAGACCTGACAGGATCCAGTGCCAGCAACAGGGCTTTCCCTGTCTTTCGGATTCCTCACCTCCCCAGCTGGGGAATTTGTCACTGCTGGAGTGGCAATGGATCCAGGACAGTTTCTGGACCAGGTGCCAGGGAGCACAACCCATCTGACTGGTAAGCACCCGAGTGTGTTAGGTATCAGCCCACTCGTAAAAAGCGAGGGGAGCCTGAGTGGAAGGGGAGAGTGATCACCTCCCAAGACTATCCAAGAACCAGTCTCCATCCGGATGACCAGGGGAGATGGAAGTTTTCAGGTCCGGTTCTGGGAAGGGTGTGTTGGATTGAATGTATGTGACTGTGTGAGTGAAAGGAATTCCTGGGACATAGGAGTTGTGTTCCAGGCCGCAATTGAGTTTCCACCCTGCGATTCCCACATCCCCACTGGGGGAACCAGACTGAAAGAAGCAACTGTTTGTCTGAAACCCTCTGTTGTACAATTACTAACCTCCTCCCTATCTGTTGGTGCTGGAGATATGGGAGGGGAAGTCAGCAAGACACCATTATGGTGCATGATGTCCAACGTTAAGAAAGCTTTTACTGATGACTGGGGATCAAGCTGACCCCCGGCTGACCTAGGAACTTGTATGAATTAGAGTGGACCACCTTTGGGGTGGCCTGGCCATCCGAGGGAACTTTGGAGTTAGAAAAGGTGAAGGCAGTTTATAGTGTGGTGTCAGGGATGCCTGGACACCCAGATCAGTTTCCCTGCATTGCCACCTGGATAGAAGTTGCAAAGAAGAAGCCAGGGTGGATAAAAGGTTCCTCACCCAAGTGGTGGACAAGCCACACAAGAAACCGAAGGGCAAGCCCGAGGTCCCAGTCTATCCAGTACACCAGGAGGAGATCCCCCGCCTCATTGCCACCATGGCCCCACCAAATTCCTCCTTGGTGAGCCCAGACTCCCCCAGCAGTCCAGAAACGTCACCCGAGGTTCTGCTGAGTCCGAACACTCCTGGCACCTCCCCCCCCCCCCCAGAGCCATAGCAGTTATGGCTCCAACTGGGTGTGGCAAATGAGACAAAGGACCCTAACCAGAAAAAGCCTGCGAGGCCAAGCACCCCTGCGATGGAACTCATGTGCCTACTGCAAAGGCGAAAGGCATTGGAAGTGGTGCTCTAACAAGTCTGCCTCACTGGCACAAAGGAGAAGCTCCAGGCCTCACCCTGATCTTGCCACCATTGCCCTGACTGGTGACAAACTTTCCTACTAGGACAGACTGGGTTCCATTTTTCTAGCCCCCAGGAACCCATGGTTGAGGTAAAATTGGGGGGACCAAGCCATGGACTTTATAGTAGATACTGTTGCCAAACACTCAGTAGTAACCCAACCCTTAGGGAGCTCAGCCATTTTTAGGCTGAACAGTAGACATAGTCAGTGTCACCAGCATGGTTTGAAGAAAGAAAACCATTCCTGAAGACCAGAAAATGCAGTATTGGGGGCCGCTCAGTGTCGCACCAGTTCCTGTATATGCCAGAATGCCCAGAGCTGCTAGTGGGGAGAGACCTCCCAGGAAGCTGTATGCCCAGATTACTTTTAGGCCCAGGGAAAAGCCTCCTTAGAAATTGATGGCTCCAGAAGATCCTACTTCTAACGACACCAGCAGGTGAAGAATGGCGGCTGCACGAGGAGCCCAAGTCGGGAGGGGAGGTCTGCCCTAGCCTGTCATTTCCGGACATTCCAAGTATCTGGGCTGATCACAATCCACCAGGCCTAGCCAAGCACTGTCCCCCTGTGGTGACTGCCCTGAAACTGATGGCAAGGCCGGCAGCAATACAGTACTATCTGATCCCCAGAGGGCTCTCGAGGGACCCCAAGGCCACCTATCACCTAGGATGCCACCAGACCATCCAGCCCTGCAACTCCCTGTGGAACACCCCCTATTAACCATGGAGAAAGCCCAAACAGGAGAATTCTACTCCTGTTAAGTCCAGGACTTAAGAGCAGTCAACGCAGCTGAAGAAACCATCTACCTAATGGTTCCTGACCCGTACACTCTCCTTACTCTGGTCCTGAGGAAGGCCGAGTAGTTCTCCTGCCTGGACTTGAAATATGCCCTCTTCTGCCTCCAGGTAGCTCCAGCCAGCCAGGAAATACTCACCTTCGAATGGGAAAGGCCCGCCATGGGACCAAAAGACAGTATACTTGGACTTGGTTACCCCAAGGGTTCCAAAAAAAAGAGTTCCCCAATATTTTTGGGCAAGCACTAGGGAGGGACTTGCAGTTATTCCTGGCTAAAGATTACAACTGCATTGTCCTAGAGTATGTAGATGACCTCCTGTTTTCCGCAGAATCCCTCAGTGACTGTGAGCACGGGCCTGAGTGCCTTGTTTACCACCTGAACCAGGCAGGCTATTGAGTGTCCCAGAAAGAGGCGCAAATCTGCCAGCAGCATGCCAAATATCTGGGCCTCTACAGCAAGGAACCCGAAACCTGGGGCCGGAGCGTAAGTGAGTAGTCTGTGCCACCCTCACACCCACTTCCAGAAAGCTAGTCAGAGTTTTGGGGGGCAACTGGGTTCTACAAAGTCTGGATCCTGAACTATGTGCTTTTAGCAAGACCTTCGTGACTTCATAGAGGGGTGGCAGAGACCCTTCCAGTGGGGAACCAAGCAAGAGCACACTTTCTAGCATCCAAAAATGGCACTCACGCAGGCCCCGAGTGTAGGCCTCCCGGACTTGGAGAAACCCCTCACCCAGTCCACCACGAGTGGAAAGAGGCAGCCATTGGGGTCTTAATGCCAAACAACCTAGCACCAGGATGGGAGGAATAAATAAGCAGGTCTAAGCCCATCTGAACACCTACAGGTTGACTTCTATGAATTGCCAAGGGCATAAGCATATCGCTACCTCCTGGTATTCTTCTGTACTTTCTCAGGATGGGTGGAGGCGTACCCCATCTGCTCAGAAAGGAGGTGGCACAGGCCCTCTTAAAGGACATTATTCCTCGGTACGGAATGCGACTCACCATCGGCTCAGACAATGGCCTTGTCTTTGTAGCTTAGGCCCTCCAAAAGCTGGCAAAGCCTTACAGATAACTTGGAAACTCCATGCTGCTTACCAGCCACAAAGCAGTGGAAAGGTGGAACGAATGAACCAAACTCTGAAGGGACAATTGGAAAAATCTGCTAGGAAACAAAACTGACATGGGTACAGTCACTCCCTGTAGCTCACTTAGAATTAGATCTGCCACTACCAAGAAAACAGGCTTCTCCCCTTTTAATTAGTGTATGGGAGGCCACCACACCTCACTAGAATTTTGCAGGGGAATTGGAAACTTAAGTCTAACCCAGCATTTGGTTCAGCTAGGAAAAGCTTTAGGTGAGCTAAAAGAAAAAGCATTAGAAGCAATTTCCGAGCCTTTTAGCATCTACCTTCCCCGCCCCCCCAATACGTGGATTTGAACCAGGGAACTTGGTAAGTGTAAAAGACTGGAAAAAAGGCTCCCTCCGGCTTCAATGGAGAGGTCCTTACTGTGTTGTTCTAGCAACCCCAACAGCTGTCAAAGTCGCAGAGAACATCCTGTGGATCCACCACTCTCAGGTCAAGAGGGCCACTGCAGATGACCCCTGGGAGTGCACCCAGGATCCTGAAACACCCAATGCGCATCACTCTCTGGAAGCCACCGTGTCCTTCTCCATTGCAGCCAAAGTTACCTGACCAGCCTACGGCTGAAGCCTGAGTGATAGTTGGTGCCCTGCTCTAGCTCACCAGAAGCAGCCAGTCAATGCACTGCTGAAGCCTGAGGGGACCTTCAAGCCCTGCTTCAGTCACCCCCAGAAGCTGACTGATCTACGCATGGCTGAAGCTTGAGGAGCTGCAAACCAGCCTAAGTGTCCCCTTCTCCTTCCCTGTAAGTGCTCCTGTGCTGTGGGTGCTCCCTTTAGCCCCCTGTTCTTGCTAATCACGTTCCTGATCCTCCTGGTTTTCCCAGCCACTGCCCAGAGCGTGTGTCTCCATCCCTTCCCTGAGGCTAATTGCATGTTCACATGGAGGCACTCCCCATAGCCAGCACCATGTACCTCACTCCTCTGTTTCTGCTCAGCATAGTCATAAGCCCTTCCAAGGGGGATGACGTATGCCAGGCATGCCTCAAGACCACGTATGTTGGGAAAAAGGTGGAAACGACCATAGTTTTCTATAACCAGTATTCATGCCAGGGCAGTTCTCAGACCTGCATTCTTAGTGGAACCCAGTATTCTGTATGCACCGTAAAGGAATTTCCCCAAGTGTGCTATAACCCTACCCACCAGGTCAAGTAACACTATACTCATTGGGCTACCAAGGAAAACTGTCACTACTGCCCCTGAAGGAAGCCCCACAGTCTGCCTAACTTTCAGCACATGTAGGAAGCTGGGCTTCACACACCTGAGTGTAAACTTGCAGGACCGTGGTAGGGAGCTTGGCAGTGAGCTCCAGCTGCCAGCACAGGTTTCAGGGACATTCAGGACACTTCCCCCTGGCACCCAGGTTCAGTACAGTTTTAACTACGCCAGCTTAAGGAGGTCACCACTCCCAGTTCTCCTGATAGACAGGTGTGCTCAGTCCTGCGGATTCCCTAACTGGGAGTTGGGGCCAGCATGCCGATGAATGGCACAGGGTCCCATCCTCCTACACCAGGAAACGTGGGCCCACCAACCTGTTCTAAACAGGGCCCCTTACTCCACTTACTTCTGACAATAGTCACAACCTGTTTGTACAGCTGGCTGAGCAGATAGCTTCCTCTCTCAATGTCACCTCATGTTATATCTGGGGACGAACAGGGATAGGAACTCAGTGGCCGTGGGAAACCCAGGAATGGGAAGTGCCTGCAAACCTAAGTGTCACTCTCCCTGAAATCCCCAAGACTCAGAGCAGCCAGTGGAGTCTAGCCACTGCTATGGTAGGGAAACATTTCATGGTGCAATGGGGCTCATTATTCATCATACCAGTCAGTGAGCTCCCATGTCTAGGATAGCAGGTATACAACACCAGTACCAGGAAAACTACCTGGAAAGGGAACGAACATGACAGCCTATCATCCTCTTTCCCTGTGCTTAATCTGACTAAATATTGAGAGGATGTGGCCATCCCTAGCCCCTGGCTGGCCCCCACAGGGCTCTATTGGATATGTGGGCAGACAGCCTATAGGCAATTGCTCACCAAGTAGACTGAGTCATGCACACTAGGAAGCATCAGACCAACCTTTTTCCTAGCCCCTCTGGTGTGTGGAGGACAGCTAGGATACCCTACACAAGTGAGCCCCAGACAGAAGAGAAGTGTAAGTTCAGGAATAACCATTGGGGATTGGAAGGATAATGAGTGGCCCCCAGAATGAATAATCCAGTATTATAGACCTGCAACCTGGGCCAAAGACAAGTCCTGGGGCTATAGAACACCCTTTATATGCTTAACCTCATCATCCATCTTCAAGCCGTGTTGGAGTTAATAACTAACAGGACTACAATGGCCCTAACCTTCCTGGCTGATAATCAGGACAAAATTCCAGTCACAATCTATCAGAATAGGCTGGCTCTAGATTATCTCCTAGCAGATGAGGGAGGGGTTTATTTGCACTGACTGTTCTCTCCAAATAGACAAACAAGGGAAAGTAATCAGGGAGCTAACCAATTAGATGAGGGAACCAGCCCATGTGCCTGTACAGACATGGAAAGGTAGAAGACCAGATGACCTATTTGGAGGGTGGTTTTCTGCCTCTGGGGTAATGCAAAACCCTGATTACCAGTATCTTAGGCCTGCTAGGCATATGCCTCCTTCTGTCATGCCTCTTACCACTCCTGATAGGCAGTCTGCGGTGCCCTACAGAAGCTCTGGTAGAAAAGAAAACAACTGCCCAGGTCCCAGTGGTGTGGAAATACCAGTACCTATCACAACATGAAGAAGAGATACAAGCGATGCAATTGTTCACTAGCATGAGCAAACATCAAAGGGGAGAATGTAGTGATCAAGCTCCTGGCAGCAAGCAGGCCCTCACCCCCGTAACCACTCATCCACTCCTGTCAACTCAGCTTTCACAACCCTTTGTGGTTCTGACCACCAGCAAGCAGCCAATCACCTCCCTTGAGTGTAGATATTTACCGTATTAGGAAAACACTACCAGCCGTTCTGTCTATAAATATTTTGTATCAACCCCTGATTGGGGCTCAGACATTCAGAGTCTACTCAGCTTAGCCCTATGGCCATAGACTAATAAAACCTACTTCCTGAAACTTCGGACCCTCGATCCTGGTTCCATCCCAGCTCCTTCTGTTTCTGCATAAGGTATCTAGAGGCTTGCAGCCTGGTTCCTGCTTATGTGCTCCAGTCCTGTTTCTGCATAATGTTCCTGGAGGTCTTAGGAGAGCCTCATTCCTGGTTTCATGCCACATTGTAACCCCAAGACTTACTAGAAAATCAGAGTTACAGTTTCTTAATCATTCAACAAGATAAAATGTAAGGGAAAATAAGTGTCTTTTTGATGGGATATACAACTATAAGGTGATTATAATTTAATATTATTTTAATATTGGAACTATAAAAGATCAGACTTTGTGTCTTTCATGATTTGGGATAATGATACTTAAACATTTCTAAGTATCTATATATTTATGTTTTACCATGTCTTGGGTTTGACATACACTAAATAATTTAAACTATTATTAATTTTTGTACCAACTATAGACATTTTGAAAAGTGGGTATAAGTAAGGGAAGACCCAGCAGGACAGAAAGGATGAAGATGAGTGGGGAGGCAAAAAAGAAGCCAACATTTTTTGCATCCTTAGTGCCTATGCCGTATGTTAACAGGTGATAATTTATTATATCTGCCAAGTAATACTGTGATGGAAGTACTCTATTTCTGAAAAAGTAAGTTTTATTGTTAAAAAATAACCCTGCTACATGTGGTAAATGTTGAGCAAACACTAGAGTATCTAGAATAATTAAAAAATAAATTAAATCCTAAAATTGTCCTCCTCCTGATTTTATGGTTTTGGTACATCATAAGATTTCTCTAAGTTTTATTCTCGTCTGATTTACAATAAGATAAATAGCATTTACATTTCTAAATTATGTTAAAGATGAACTTATATGTGAATTGCTTAACACAATGCCTACCATATAGCAGCAATCAATACATTTGTTTACCTCCCTTTTCAAGGCTGCAAAGTTAATATATGAAAGATGAAAGAAATTTGAATTCAGAGCTATTCCATTCTATTACCTATGCTTAAATACTCTATGGACCTATTTTAATTTTCAGAATGTATAAGGGAATAATTACTGAATTATTATGTAGGTATATTTCACGGAAAATCTACAATTACTTGATTAAAATCCTCATAACTTCCTTAGCTATCTGAATTAATATTGTTCTGAACTTTAGGAAAATAGAATCAAGTTTGAGAGTAAACTTATAGGTATTGATTGAGCCATCAAAAATGGACAGGTTTATAATCAATCCTCTACAAATTAAAAACAAGCTGTAATCTTAGACATAAAATGAAAAATCAATAATAGTATTATTCATCTAGGAATTGAAATATGTGTTGAAGATAAAATATTTTAAAGTGGTAGAAATAGTGTCTAAATGTCTTGGCAACTCTGTTCTCATATGTTTTACATTTTGGTCAGTGTTCTTAAAACTCCTTTTGGTAGAGCATTCCGCAGGTAGAATGGTTTCAAAAATTTCAGTTACAATAATCAAATATCAACTAACAAAGCAGACAGATCTTCTAGCCACTTCTTACTAGCCCTAGCCTGTCCTCTAGACACAACTTTTTGGAAGTCTCCTAAAGACACGAGATGACTTATGCTTTAACAATAACCCAATATGGCCAAGAAGTGAAATCTTAGATAATTAAGACATTTCCTACAAAATGCACCATGACAGCTTCCTGGGAATTCCTCAGAATCTTTAATTACCAGACACTCCTTTCTGCACAGCATAAGTGGAGGGCACTTTGAATTGTCCAGAGATTGGTTACATAGGAAATAGTGGACTATTTCAAAGAAATGTCAGGAATTGGCCAATAGGTGAGGCACGGTATGCAAAGGAGAGTATAACTGCTCAGACCCAGAAAATCTCTCAGCATTTGTAGCTAGAAGACTGGGATCAAATCCTAGATAAGCCAAATAGTAATTGAGGTAACATGATTAATCACTGATGCTCTAAAGCTGCTTATACATTTAAACATTCAGATTCATAAAATGCCTATTTCCCAGGCTTACGAGATTCATAGTATTGGTTGTAAAGGACACTGAATGGCAGCATAAAAGACTCGGATTTCAAAAACAGCAATGCTTCTCTGTGACTCAGGGAAAACTGCTTGATCCCTCTGGGACTTCATTTTTCCAACTGTAGAGCGAGGATCAAAATAGCACTGCATCACAGACTCGTTATAAAACATAAAATGTGCTAATGCATGTAAAGAGCCTGACACTTAACAAGCACTCAGTTAGTATTAGCCATTAAATTTTAAAATGTGGGTCATCATCAAACACAGATTCTCATTTCCTCCTCACTGATTCTCCAAAACACACCTCAATAAGGTAAAATAAAAGTTTTACACAATATTTTTCTTTTACCATATAGTTAGTTCCTCAAGGTAGTAATACTTTTTAATTCATCTCTGTAGGCTCTTCACCAGCTCATAGATTACTGAACATTGTAGATATACAATACACGTTAAAATGATGAATGAATATGCCCCTTGGCTAACTGCCCAAAAACAACATTAGAGTTAAGCCTTCTTCATGTTCTGAAGATATGTAGTTCCCACATGAATTAAGTTTTTTTGCACCAACAATGTAAATTTAAATATTTTAACTAACTCATAACTTATCTATTACCAACTCAAAACTAGTGAAATGATAATTTCAAAAAAGTGTGTTTTAATATGAAGATGGAAAAGGAGGTAAATACATCAACATGTATATTTTTTAGCAATGCTTGGAATGTTTTTTTAAAATGCCATTACTGTATACCTCACCCACCAATGGAATGTTTAAATGATGTTCCCAGTTTATGTACATCAGTTTTGCATGAGCATAGCTATTCCTTTACCTTGAATTGTAATCCATTGGAATTTCACCTAGGAGACGATATAAATTAACCTTTTGTTCTTCAGTACAAATGCTGTAGAAATTGCATTTGAAATCGTTGTCGATGAAGAAGCAATGATCCTATGCTAGCCATGACAAATTATCTAGAAAAGTAGATACCAATATGTTGTAGGGTTTGATTTGTCTAAATAGAAATGAAAACATGTTAAAGTCATTTCTAGACAGGCAAAAGAAGCGGAGGGCTATACCATTATTCATGGAATTCAGATTTATTCTTAATAAGCACTTCAAATTTTCCAGGCAAAACAAATCCCAATATATGCTTTGGAGATAACAGAGTAGAACTGAACAATAGCCATAGACTTGCAGGTACAGATAGGCTTTGCAATAATAAGAATGTAAGATGAATGCTCATATGCTTCAAAAGCAGGGTGTAATGACTTTGAAACACTGAGGCAGAAAAGAAATAGCAAGAAAAGTATTTCTTGCTATGTTTTCTAATTTACCTGCAAAATCAGTATAAAATATAGGCAAAATGGTGCAGAGGAAAAAAATAACTGTAAACAAGGAAAATCATTTCCTAGTATCAGGTCTGTCCAAAATTCCTGTGGAACCACGGACATATCACATCCACAATTGAGCCTCAGTTTCCTAAACTGCAAAATTAAGTGGTTGGCATAGATTACCTTTAGGTAAATCTATAATTATCTAATTATTACACGTGGTATGTGAATTAGAAACTGCCTCATTACTTACACAGTAGCACAAGTTCACACATTCCCTGTTAATTACAAGTGGAGATATTAATACCCAGAGAACCTAAGTCATTTCTATTATAGTTGAATGTACGCTGACAGAATTTTTGACCTCAGTCCCTTTATGGTAGAAGGTAAATTGTTATAAATAAATTAATGCAGAACTAGATTCTTTCCAAAACAATTTCCAAGAAAAAATGTCATTTATTTGATATTTTGGACATAACATTACAAATATGACCTATAAAGAATGTCTTTCAAAACTATAATCTTATGTGCAACTTAGAAAACATCGTAACTTGCAATCGCTGAACAAAGTATTTTCAAATTGAAGATTTTCAGTCAAAGTTGCAATGCTATGAATGACTTAGCAGAATTCTTTTATCTCCTTCATCAGCCATTTTTCATGGGACTTATGTGCTTCCCTGGAAGTCATTATTTATGTTTCTGCTAATTATTGTCAAAGTTAATGCATTAAAGAGAGTTGAGGTAATGGTATAACTTAGAAACTAAAATATCAAACTAAATATGGGTCTGATTTGATAGACTTTTTCATGAAAGCACTACAAAAACATGTGCACAAAATCAATTACATCTTAATTAGATTATAAAAGATAATTGCCTTTTGAGAGTCAATCTGATAGTATGGTACACAGGGGGGATTCTTAGAGAACAGGTTGTGACAGAAGGTAGTGAACCTATTGCTTTGGGATGATCGCAGCTGACTCCTAAATTAAAAATAATGTGAAGAGAGATGTTTTATTTATCAAAAGTAAAACTTTAGTACTTCAAATTAGCTGACAGACTCATACTTAAGCTAAGGTTTCCCAATTTAATATATGGTATTAAGAACTGTAGAAATCAATATAAATTATTTTATATTAACACAAAAATCATCCAGGCAGTTTAAAGATTAGGATTAAATCATCAAATATGATTTGATTTTTGTCTCCTTTTAAATGTTTTATCATATTTTTTCATGTATTTTCTTAAAATACAGGTAGTTCTATGATTAAACAAGTTGAGAAATTTAAGTGATAACTCATGAGGTTAGTTTGGACTACACCACCAGATAGAAACATAACAAAAACCTTCTATAATTGTCACAGGTTGTATCAAAGGTTCCTAAAGCTTTCGTTTCAACAGCTTAGCTATATACTCAATTGAAATGTAGTTTTCAAAATGTAAATTATGACTTAAAAATGTATTTCTTACCCTACGTATGTTATTATATAATAATCATAACAAAGTTTTAATACCCACAATTAGATTAAAAAAGACAAAACACAGTCCAAGTGCTATGTTAGTCTTTGAAAAGCCACAAATACAATAAGGAACAATTGTAAAGGTAAACATTCTTCTGTGTTAGCAGCTCTAGTACATATAAATCCAGTTCATAGGTAACCTTTTCTCCATTTGGAACACAAATATTTTATTTACTCTGTTTATTTCTTTCCTATCTTTACTTGATTGCATATATATATATGTAAGAAAGAAAGAAGCTTCTATTTCTGGAATGGTAGTATGAGGAGTTCCATGGGACCCTCTCTCTAGAGACAGAATTAAAATTGTTAAAAAATATTTTCAAAAACCTCTGGAAATTGTTCTAAGAGCATGTAGTAAATAGAGAAACATTTATTCAAGAAAATTGACTAAATTTCAGTAAGAACAGTGAGAACCTGTAGCATATGAGCCTAACCCATTCCCTCTCCCACCAGCTTATTGTGATTTAAGTTCTACTCCAGCCAGGTATGGCTGAGAAGATGGGGTTCTCTCTAGCTGTCCATATAGGGTGATAGTTTTTCTCCAGTGGGTACAGGCTGACAGTGGTTGCACCTTGTTTCAGAGGGGCAAAGGTGTCTTGTAGTTCCCAACAACCACAGACAAAATATATGACACATCCTTTCTCAAAACAACTCCCACTCATAGCCCAGTAGCTCTCATCCAAGTGCAGAAGGTCAACAATACTGAGTTTTGATCTACCTCAGACCAGTTCATTAAGAGGGTGCAGTTTCCAGGCCAGATGAGGGAAACTGAGATTATCAGAGCTACCATATATATCAACCATTCCACGTGTAAGCAGGGGTCTCCTTCTGACAGGAGATCCAGAGCATTGGTAGAAGGTTCTGTCCAAGGAGAGAGGCAGGCTATAAGAACAGAGAGTGGCACAGTTATGCTTAAGGGGAATGACTTTACTTGGAACAAAGTTTGGGGACGTTCAGGCCTAAAAGTGCTCTCAAAGGCACAGATACTCTTAATAAAGAGCAATAAGCTCAACCACAAGGACCAACTAGTTAAAAAGAGAAAAAGTGAGGAAGACATCACTGTGAAGAGTAATCCCAGGCTCAGAACAAAGCTCAAAGCTTCAAACAATGTCCCGGTTCAATTTAATTGGATCCAGATGGCTGAGAAATTTATACTCCAGGGCATGGTGGATTACAATAGAGCAATAGTGGAGCCTAAGGGCTGAGCATAATACCAAATGAGGCAAGGAACTTAATAAAAAGACTAGAAAAAGAGTCAAAGAGGACCCTGCTAAATCTATACCTTCTGAAGAGAACACTTAGCATTCACACTGTGGGAGAAATAGATTTCACAAAAAGAGCCAAGCCAAAGTTAGAAAATAAATGAACAAGAAGCCTAAACCAAAGCAAATCTCAGAGGGGGACATGGTATCAGTTTCCAGAGTTGTTACAATATATTACCTAAAATGTCCAGTTTTCAAAACTAAATCATAACACAGCCAAAGAGTTACTAAAGCATGACCCATAAGTGTGTGTGTGGGGGGGGGAGAAGCAACAGAAATGGCCTGTGAGATGATCAGATACATATATACCAGAAAAAGACCTCAAAGTAGCAATTTTAAATCCATTCAAATAACAAGAAAACCACACTTACAGAAGTAAAGGGAGGTTTGAAATAAATATCTTATCAAACAGAGAATGTCAATAGAGAAATTATAAAAGAGAACTAAATGGAAATTCTGGAGTTGGAAAGTATAATAATGGAAATGGAAAATTCACTAGAGGGACTCAAAAGAATATGTGGTCTAGGGGAAGAAAATATTAGGAAACTTGAAAATAGAACAATAGAAATTATGAAGGGGAAGAACAGAGAGAAAAAGACTGAAGAAAAATGAAAAGAGACTCAGAGGAGTTTGGGACGCTATCGATCATGCACACGTGCATAATGGGGGCACTAGAAGGAGAGAAGACAAAAGGAGGAGCAGAACAAAATAGTCAAATAAATAATGAAAAATTCCCAAATTCGATGACAAGAATTAACCTACATTTCCAAGAAGCTCAATGGACTACAAACAGGATTAACATAAAGAATCATCACAATCAAAATGTAGAGAAAATTCTTAAAATCATAAAGAGTAAAATGAATTGCCACATAAAAGAAAACTCCAATAAGAATGAAAATTGACTTTGCATCCAACAATGGTGGCCAGAAGGCTCTGGCATGACATATTCAAAATACTGAAAGAAAAAAATGTTCAAGCAAGGATCTTAAAAACCAGCTCAACTATCTTCCAAAACAAAGGCAGAATAAAGAGATTCACAGATGAAAAAAAAAAAAAGGAAAAAAAAAAACTGAGAAAATAATTTTGCTGGCAGTCCTGTCTCAGAAGAAATGCTAAAGGAAATTCTTTAGGCTGAAAGCAAGTGGCACCAGATAGAAATTCAAATCCACATGTAAAAACAAAACAGTGCCAGTGAAGGTAAATGTGTAGGAAATTATAAGTACAATATAACTGTATATTTTTTCTCTCTTCTTCTCTTGATTGATTTAAAGA
>PVIY010016464.1:0-51626 GCA_004026745.1 Myrmecophaga tridactyla
CATCTCTGTAGCCCACCTACATCCCACACACCACCTACATCTTCCTAGCCCACCTAC
The DNA here is from genome assembly GCA_004026745.1 of Myrmecophaga tridactyla. Taxonomy (NCBI): domain Eukaryota; kingdom Metazoa; phylum Chordata; class Mammalia; order Pilosa; family Myrmecophagidae; genus Myrmecophaga; species Myrmecophaga tridactyla. The sequence continues at coordinate 58 of PVIY010016464.1, forward strand.
ATACCACTTACCCCACCTACATCCTCCTACCCCACCTACTTTGGCATTTCTGTGGATTCTTTAGAGTACTTTCATACATGTGAAATACTTCTATATATATAAGCTTTTTATAGACATCCTGGTAATGTAGTAAGGAATTACGTACGGTTGACTGATGGGCGCTGGAGCCAGATTCCCTGGTTTTCCCTCTTTACAGTGGTAGCCATTATTGCTTTTGTTATGCTAAAGAACATGCTCCAATGGATCTGGAAGCCAGGTTTGCAATCAGCAATGCTCAATCAGCATTAAGTGGGGGTGGAAGGAAACAGGCTTTTGAGTCAGACAGCCCAGCTCTGAGTCCTGTATCTGCTGCCCAAGGATTGTGCAGACTTTGCCTGGCACTTATTTCTCTGAGCCTCTGAGCCATCTCTAAGATGGGGTAATTAAACTCATCTTGCAGAGTGGTTGGGACAATTTGAGCTCATGTTTATGAAATGAACTTATATAAGATTGACATTTGATAAAATGGTTACAATTTTTTGTTATCAGTTATTGATATTTGAATGGATACATCAGAAATTTTTGCTGGACAAAAAGCATGTTTTAGGTTCTTATTTTCCCTGGAATATTTTTATTTTTTTCCTGAGCATTCTTAATTTGTTTAGGTAGCCATATATTCATTGTGAAAAGATCATCTCTGGTCTAGACCCTTTCAACTGACTGTAAATTCCAAATTAGGGTAGTCCAAATTAATGAGGTCTTATTGTACCTGGATATTTCTGTGAATGTTTAATCTACATTTGATACTTTTTTCCTAAAACTGAACTTTAGCAGCAAGAGGACTGTAAAGTTTTGAAAAGGGCGTTTAACATTTGATGGGAGTTGGTTACTTCCCATGACTGGAAGAGAATATTTTACCTCTTCATATCCAAGTCACCATGAAAATGCTCTCTATAGTTGTTCAAACAGAATTAGTATGGAAACAACTGGTTTGTTTTCTCTCTTTCTCTCTGTCTTCATACACACACACACATATATACACATATACACATATGGCATGCTGAGGAAGGAACTTCTTAGTTTAGTTAGTAAGGAATTATGTTTAAGAGTGATGAGCTCTGGAGCCAGATTGCCTGAGGAGTTGCTATGTAAAGTCTGGCAGGCTTCTTTCTATGAGATAAGCAATGGGACAATCAATTCCTATTTTCTGGAATGTATATCAACTCACCAGCAACCCTTGATTATTCTGCTGGAAGGCATCAAACAGCTTGATGGAAAGATGTAACAATTGAAAACCATTTTGATCACATTTTTGTCAGGAAAATAAGATACCTCCAGCAATCTGTTACTAGTCATATTAGAGGTGGAAAGCAGGAATGTTCTTGCCTGCAAAAGATTACTCTAATTGCATGTTCAACCACTACTTCTACTGATTACTAACCCAGAACGGTGATGCTGGACCTCCCTTCCGTAACTGGTCTTGCCAGTTGGTAGTTGTCTCAAACATATGCCACAGGAGACACTTAAGGAATTATCTAATTACAGCTCAAAGGCTTTACATTTATTTTTATGCTCTTTCTGAAAACATCACTGATTGAAATGGTTTCTCCCTCAGCATAATCCTATTGCCAGCAGTTACAAAAGACTTGGAAGATGGCAAATGAAACCCACAATAACTGAAGACTAGTCCAAATTCAATTAGGAAGAGGCGTGTCCCATGTGGACACATAAGCCATATAAATCCATTTTAATTGTGAGCCGTTGTACTTATCTGGTCATGTTTATTTTGGATGCAAGGGCCAAAGCTGGATTTAGACCAGAAACTCCAGATCTTTGAGCCCTAATGACTAATTTGGGTATGTATCGAATCCCTTAATTCATTTCTTAATTAGTTATTCCAGAATTGAAGAGTTGCTTGGTTGCAATTATTTTCAAAAATTTCTTATAAATCAAAATAAATGTACACAGATTTCTCCCCCTATGGCTCACACATTTTGTGTGGGTCTTAAAGAACTACTCTTGTTGTTATCAAAATAATAATAATAGGGCAGGCCACAGTGGCTCAGCAGGCAGAGTTCTCGCCTGCCATGCTGGAGACCCAGGTTAGCTTCCCGGTGCCTGCCCATGCAAAAAACATATATAATAATATTATTAGTGATAATGTCACCAACAATAACAAAACTAACATGACAAGGCAGAACAGTAGATTATAGAATGTGGCACAAGGAAACATGCTTTTGAATTCCAACTCAACTACTTGTAGCTGCAGGACCTTTGTCAAGCTACCTTTCCTTTATGTGCTTCCGTTTTCTCGTAAAAGGGGACGAATAGTACCTACCTCAAATATGTACAGCACTGTACATGTTAGTTAATATGCGGAAAGTTTCTGGCATGCTAGTAAGACAATAAGACAATGGTAGACTGATGAGCAGAATTTCTGGTGCCACAATATTGTGTCCCATTTCTACACTGCCTTTGGAGAACACCCCTGATGGTAATGAAAATGTTAGCGACTCTGAAGTTGGAATTAATCTCTATTATTTGTGCTTGTACTCTTCTGTTTGTCTACAGGATTAACATTTTTGGCTTTCCATGCTTGGCTTTCCAAGCCCCAGTTCTGGGGCTTCCCAGTGGCTTCCTCACCAATTCATTTCCTTTGCCTAATTTGTGAAATACATTGTCCCTGGCTAAAATGGATTTACAAATTCTGTTATTAACTTTAATGGACATAAACAAAACAGGTACCTTAAAAGGATTCTGCAAAACTTTCCCATAAATGGAAGATAATTTTAGCATTGTACAAGCAACAAGAAAATGGTGAAGCTTTGCCACATTATGAGGTATTGACAGTGACCATTGGAAGAGATCTGTCAAGAAGCTGGCCACCAAAATTCTAAATTATTTAGAGTTTATTTCTAAATAATATTCATTGTGCTCAATCATGAACCTTGTCTTGTGTGTATGTTTGCCTTAAGATCTCATGATTTGTAAGCTATTACATCAGTTCTGTCATCCTTCTTTTCTATTTTTGTCTATGGTATATAAAGCATATAATATATTAATACAATAATACATACAAGGTATATGAATAAGAAGTAACCAATCAAGCATATATTGGGGATTGTAGTAGTTAGGCTCAGTGGTTCTATTGTTCTGTGGCTTGGCCAGTTGTTCTGTTGTTGTGGACTTAAATCATCAGCATGTGAAATTCATCTACGGCTAATTACATCTGTGGTCACCTAAGGCGAGTACCTTCCATAATGAGTAAAGTGTAATTTAATTAGCTGGAGACTTGAAAGAGAGCGGTCAGAAGAGAGCTCAGGAGCTCAGACCCAGACATTTGGAGATGCAGAAAGGACACACCCTGGGGAAAGCCGTTTGAACCCAGAAACTGGGAGGGAAACCTAGCAAACATCGTTGTGTGCCTTCCCATGTAACAGAGATGCCAGCTGGCTTTCCTCTGAAGAACTGTAAATTTGTAAATAAATAAATCCCCTTTATAAAAGCCGGTTTATTTTTGGTGTCTTGCATTCCGGCAGTATTAGCAAACTGAACAGATCTTGGTATCAGTGGAATGGGGTGCTGCTGGGTTTGTAAATACCAAACATGTTTGAATGGCTTTTTAAATGGATAAGGGGAGGATTCTGGAAGAATTGTGAGGAGCTTGATAAAAAAAAAAAAAGCCTAGAATGCTTTGAAGAGACTATAGGTAGAAATATGGACTCTAAAAATACTTCCACTGAAGACTTAGAGGAATGTGTTGTTGCAAATTGAAAGGAGGGTGACCCTTGTTTTGAGGTGGCAGAGAATTTGGCAAAATTGAATCCTGGTATTGGACGGAAGGGAGAATTTGAATGACCTGAGATCCTTGGATGAGGAAATTTCCAAGCTAAACATGGAGGATGCAGCCTAGTTTCTCCTTGCAGCTTATAGTAAAATGCAATAAGAAGAGGGTAGCTGATGACAACTTTTGGGTACAAAGAAACCAGAAAGTGATGGTCTGGGAAATTCTATGCTCCCAGAAAGTGAGATCCCAGATAATAGTGCCCCATGTGAGGAGTTAACCAAATATGGAACCATTCAGCCATTACAAATCAAGCCAGGATTGGAGATGGAGTTATCCAGAAAGAATTTGGGGAAAGTCCTGTTGTCTAATGTCTTTGATCCCCATATGCTACGTGCCTGGTCAACAAATTTTTTTGTGAGGCCTGTGTAAATGGAACCACTGCTGGTCGGGACTGGAAGGGACAGAGACTGGACAGATGAAAGAATAACCTCAGAGGTAGAACCATGGAATTAAAGCCTGAAGCCAAGAAACCTCAGACTGGAAGTCCACCTGTATGTGTGTGAAGATAGGGTGTTTTTGCCCAAGAAGCAGGGTGGGGCTTCTGCCTCAATGTATAGGAAGAGTTCTGGTACCTGGGCCTCAGAGAGAGTGGAGCATTCCCCAGGGATTGGGGGGAGCCTGGCTGTCACTTATTATCCAAAAGAAGTTGAGTATGTGCCCTGGAGATGGCAGAGAATCTGAGTGCCACCTAGATGCTTTAGGAGGGTGGGATGAAATAAAAAACGATCTCTGCAATGTTCCCCATTATTGCAACCCATATCCCAATGTTTGGAGAGAATAGGGCCTTCTCCGTAGGCCCTTGGATAGGGTGGGACTGCCATTTTCCAAAGCCCTGAGGATGAATGACTCTCAGACTTTGAACTCTAATGGAGTTTGCTCTGCAGGTTTTCAGGATTATTTAGGTCTGGTATTCTAGTTAGCAAGCTGCCAGAATGTTATATACCAGTAACAGAATGGCTTTTAAAAGGGAAATTTATTAAGTTGCAAATTTATAGTTCTAAGGCCATGAAAATGTCCCAATTAAAGCAAAGATATAGAAATGTCCAATATAAGACATCCAGGGAAAGATACCTTGGCTCAAGAAGGCCGATGATGTTCAGGGTTTCTCTCTCAATTGGAAAGGCCCATGGTGAACATGGCGATGTCTGCTAGCTTTCTCTCTAGGCTTCTTGTTTCATGAAGATCCCCCAAGGGTGTTTTCCTTCTTCATCTCCAAAGGTCTCTGACTGTGTGGGCTCCATGGTTCTTGTCACTCTCTCCAAAATGCTTCTTCTTTTAAAGGATCCAGTAAACTAATCAAGACCCACCTGGAATGGGTGGAATCACATCTCCAGCCAATCAAAATGTTAATACTCACAATTGGGCATGTCACATCTCTATGGAGACAATCTAATCGAAATATTCCAACGTACATTACTGAGTAGGGATTAAAAGAAAAGGTTGCTCCCACAAGATTGGATCAGGGTTAAAACATGGCTTTTTTAGAGTACATAATCCTTTTAAACCAGCACATCAGGTGATCCCTGATTTCTTTCCAATTTCTCCCCATGACAATGGGATTGTTTATCCTATGACTGTTTCTTCTTTGTATATTGGAAGCAGATAACTTGCTCTAAATTCAAAGGTCCACAGCCAGAGAAGAATTTTCCCTTAAGACAGACCATGCCTGCAACTGACTTTGATGATATTTTATACTCCTTTTGAGTTGGTATTGTATTTGTATTGTTACTGAAATGATTTAAGGCTTTTGTGATATTGTGATGAAATGAACATATTTTGTATATGGAAAGATTTAGTGCAGATTTAGCATCGTTAGACAAAAAAATGTGTATTATAGTTTTCTGTTCAGAGATTATTAATGGTTTAAGGTGATATGTGTAGTAAACAAGGGGTGGACAATGTAGTAGTTAGGTTCAGGTGTCCACCTGGCCAGGTGATGGTGCTCAGTTTTTATTTTGCTGTAGACTTAACTCATCAGCACATGAAATTGATGCAGAAAGGACACACCCTGTGGAAAGCTGTTTGAGCACAGAAGCCAGGGAAGGAAGGCCAGCAGACATTGCTACGTGCCTTCCACATGCTAGAGAAAGCCAGAGAAAAGCCAGTTGTCTTTCCTTCAATAAACTGTAAATTTGGAACTAAATAAATCTCCTTTATGAAAGCCAGTCCGTTTCTGGTCAATTGCATTCTGGCAAACTAAAACAGGGATACATATTCAAGCCTTGTAAGGTGAAAATATCTTGGGCACCACTGCCATGTAGTTGAAAGGCTACTCACTGCTAATAGTTAAATCTGGAATGTATAGGAAATGGAAAACATGCTACCCATACTCAAAAGGAGGCACCTCTTGGACCTAATTTCCTTTTATTGGCAAATATCAGCACTAAGGCCTTAGTTTTTACATTTTACTCTATTAAATCTTCTTCCAGCCCCCTGGGTTGGGGTTGGAGTAGGTGTGAGGAAGAAATGAGGACACCCTCCCTTCTACCCCATACATAAACACACCCAGAATAGCTCTGCTGTTCCCTGTTTTATTTGCTTATATTCCCTGTAAGATTTCCTTTCAACTAAGGATTCTCTATATTAAAAGTTGAGAACAATGGGCCAGTCTCTCCTGAGGTGGGTGTAAGAGAAAGTGCAGGGATGGGGCAGGGAAGGCTGGGCAGGTAGTGCAGTTGTGGCAGTAGGAACACAGTCATGGGGTGCTTGAAGGACGAGCTGCCCAAGGCCATTTGGCATGCCTTCGCTGTGCCCTGGACCACAGTGGCAGGGTCTCCAGGTCGCAGCTCAAGGGTCATGGATGTCTAAGCCAGATGGCCATTACACTGCAGTTGAAAGCAGGAGCTTGTGAACAGCTTATTCAAGTCTAACTGACTTTCTTGGTCACTGACAGTGATCTTTTGAGAAACACTGTCAGTAATGGGACACCAGATTGGGAGTAGATCAAGCTAGATTGGAATTTTGAGATCTTTTACATAGGTGACTTTGGGGAAATTTGCTTTGTTTGTGTTTTAAGGTTATCTGTTACATGGGACTAAGAAGACATAACAATATGTTTGCTTGAATCGATGGAGCTCACAGCTTTTTGTGTGTGACTACAGAAACACCTACTAGCCACTTATTTCCTATCAAACACTGATATGAAGAAAATCTACAAAACGTGAATTTCATTTGGTTTCTACTGAGCATCTGTTGTTTAGGTGCTCTGGGAAAGGAAAAAAATATGCAACGTTGTCCCTTAGTTTGAGGAGTGGATGCGTTGGTAAAGAAGATAATACATGGAACAACTAGATGCTGGTCATATATAAGCGAGTACTGGAAAATGAATGCTAAAATGGTGACATTAGCTAAATGTGGCTTTTGAGCACTTGAAAAGTGACTAGTCCAAATTGAGATATGCCATTAAGTGTAAAACAAACACTGGATTTGAAAGACTTAGTATGAAAAAAGAATGAAAGGTATTTGTTTAATATTTATTATTGACTGTATGCTGAAATGCTAACATTTTGGATGTTGTGCTGGCTTGAAACTTTTGTGTACCCCAGAAAAGTCATGAGTTAATCCTGACCCAATTTTGTATGTCCAGACCTATTGTTTAGGGTGGAAACCTTTGATTATGTTGTTTCTATATGCAGTTGTGGGTGCGGCCTTTTGATTAGATGGAGATGTGACCCTGCCCATTCAAGGTGGGTCTTGATTTGTTTACTAGAGTCCTTAAAAAAAGGGAGAGACATTCTGGAGAAAACACAGTTGCTTCAGAGCCAACAGACACACAGATACTAGGAGATCCTTGGAGTGCCGATAGACCAGACACCTAGACGTGGAATTTGGAGATGCAGAGCCTAGCAGGTGTTGCCATGTGCCTTTCCATGAGATGCTAAGCAAGCCAGAACTCCTGGAGGAGCCAAGTGAAGGCCCACAGATGCTCAGAGAGGAAACCACTGGCATCAAAAGCTGGAAGCAACAGAACCAGGAAGAAGGACCAGAAAATGCCAGCTATATGCCTTCCTATGTGACAGACAGTAGCCTTCCTTGAGTCAAGGTGTCTTTCTCTGAATGCCTTAGTTTGGATAGTTTTATGGCTTTGGAACTATAAACTTTGTAACTTAATAAACCCACTTTATAAAAGCCAAAGGAAAAATAGAAAGTTCAAGGATGGTGCATGCATCACGGTTTGTAGTGGGAAGTGCACTGGCTTGTGGGGAGCAGACCTGGGTGCTCCTCACCAGGAGTTGCACCTCACCAGGAGCCGGCTGTGACACACAGGCAGTTCCCTGTCTGGGCCACCATTGCTTCCTTCTCTCACGAGGATGATAATAGCAACCCTCTCCCCCTCACAGTTTCATGAGATCACTTACGTGACAGCATCTGAAAATGTAAAGTTTCTACAAATGTAAGAAATTGTGATGATTCTGTCCTTCATACTTCACCTTTACCAAAATGCAGCATTTTGTTAAACTCCTGATGTCCTTAACCTACAGCGTTCTTTTTATTGGAAGCTATGGAAACTGGTTAGCATAAACCAAAAAAAATTATTATTTTTTTTTTATGGATAGGATCCTTAGGTGTCTCACAAAACTGAAGGAAGGGCCAAACCATCAAACTGCTTTTATCCAGAGGCATGCAGGTGTCCTGTCTAATGCTCTGAAAGACCAGCATTAGAGATAAATCACAGCATACATAATTTTTCTGTACGGTGATGGAAAGGATTTTGCATTCTGGACCCTCTCAGCTTTGTCATTTGGAAGTTACTTAGATGGGAAATTAAAGTAAAGGGGAAAACAATCCCAAGCTTTAACCCTTGAACCCTAGGCCAGCCATAGTCAATAGCAAAAGTATCTTGGTAGCTTTGTTCTGCTAACCTTGAGATCTCCTGGCTATGAGAACTGACATAGTGCCAAACAGAGACTTAATTGCATTCCTCGTTACCGAGAAAAAAAAAACTCAAAGGAATTTTCCTTTTCTTTCAAGGGGTACCTTGAGCATTAACATTTTCTGGAACAGCAAAATCGTTTATAAGACCTTTGCAACCTTTCTGAAAAGAGAGCTTGAAGGGGGTTCTGCCAGCCAATTAAGCATGTGTTGCTTACCGAGAGCAGCAAAGAGTTAGGGAGATGAAATCAAAGAAACAAGAGAGATGTGGCTTTGTCCTTTTAGAGCTTGTTCTCTGATTAAAGTGCTGATGTCTTCTTTTCTTCCTCTTTCTCTTCGCTCTGTTCAGATATTTAGCAAGATGGTACATGTTATTTTCAGCTAGCCCCATAATAGATTGCAGACTGTCTGACTGTAAATTCTGTGGCCTGTTTTGTTCACCAATATTTCCAGTACCGTGACCAGTACCTGGCGCATAAGAGGTGTTCATTTAGTATTTGTTGAATGAACTAATATATTCAGGCAGATCTTTCAGGGAGTTAGCTATTGAGCCACATGCTCAGATCAGAGAATCAGTATTTAACATTAGTAGATCGGAACCTTCCAATACATGGAGTTTATATTCTAGTGGAGGAGCCAGACAATGAAAAAAGAAGTAACCAAGTGAATCAGCACAATAGTTATAGCTGGTGGTAAGAGCTGCAAACGACCTAAACAGGTTGAGTGCTGTAATGGAGACAAACGGCTTGGAAAAACCAACCCTAGAACAACCTGGCAGTCTAGTGGTAAAGGAGAAATTGATACAACCTTCCAGGAGGTTTAATTTACTCCAGAAGTTACCATATCCAATGAAAAAGGTTCAGGTTATCATGGTTTCTCTTAATGCAGCTAGGTTTGCAGAGTTCTTTGCTTACAGACTGTATCAGTTTCTACTTTGTAGCATTTTGCTTTTAACACAAAAGCCTGGTTAGTGCCTGGTGCCAAGGCCAAGGGTTAGCACTCCAGTTCACTTCCCTTTTTCTCAAAACTGCAACTTCTCTACCAAAGCCAGTCAGCTGTCTCCCAAATGTGTGCTTTCAGTCACAAAGGGAACCAGATGAGCAAAACAGAGGAGCTCAGCACAAATTCATCATCAATGCTGAAAGAAATAAAGAACCTCAAAGGGAATACCCTGCTGACTGTGGGTCAGAAGTGTTATCTTTGTACCTCAAGGACAGAACATTTAATAAAGATTTGGGGACAAAGAACACATCCCCCTCCAGGCTTGCTGAACTACGCCAACCGGAAAACTGTTCCTTAGGGTTTACAATTTCCCCTTTTTCCTAAATTAAAAAATGCTAATGTGAACTGTTGACTCTTGACAACACGTTATTATTGTATATAGGGCATAGAGTAAATAAGACACTCGCCTAACGAAAAAACAGTTCATTTTAACTCAGCAAGCTGGAAGCAATTTTAGCTTTTCTTTTTTCCATGCTTCTTTATGGAAGTAGGCTCCAATCATTTTTATTCCGCCAATTCTTCATAACATTATAGCATGTTTCCTGTTTATGTTGTGCATTTAAGAGCAGTTTTTAAAGACTCTTGAGGGGCATCCTTTAATACATTCGTTTTAAAAATAATTACTCATCTGTATTACCCCCTTAGAATGTCTGAGGGTTTGGGAATATGGGAACTCCTTAATGAGATGTGTAATGGTCTTTGCAGACTGTCACCAGTGTTTACACCTAGTTCAGTTAACATAAATTAAATTTAGTTAGTCTTTCTGGAAAAGTAGTAGGTATTTTAGAATAGAATCAATATTTAAAACCCACAACTTTTATGTGTGGATATTTTTAGATAAAATTCTATGAGCAGACTTTATAGATAAAAATAAACACATTTACAATAACATAAAGTCAATTCTTTTTGACTTTTATAAATAATATGAAGAATTTGTCTTGTTGGGTCATCAGCAGTATCCATATGGGACAGAAGATCATGTTTACAAAAAAGCTTAGTAAACTTTGAACTGCTGTACAAATGTAAAGAATTATGTTATCATTGGTTTTCTATTTGTGGCATGCAGGACTTCTGGGCTAATGAAAGCCTATAACTTTTTGTTTGAATGCTGAATATGTTCCTATTTAGAGTGTGGTTTACTTTTTCATATGTAAGCCTCTGTCAGGGATACCCTGAGTTCCTTTATTGGGTTCTATCACACCACACTTGATTTTTGAATTTTCCAGACTCCACCTGTGGTGCTTCCAGTCTAGGCACATGATGCTACAGAAGGAGGTGTAATTTCTAGGAAAGGACCCCAACCTACACCATAATCTCTCTATGATGATGAGAGAAAGACTGAGGAATCACTTACTTTTGGTCTTATGTGGTCTTTGGTATGGTCCTCTGACATGTTTCCAGAATTTCTCTGCCTTGACACTCTTTTAACTCTTGTTGTTTTGGTATTGTCTTTAAAAAAATTTTTCTTGTGGTAACTTGTATATTTTGGTATAGTCTTGAGGCTGGTACGTTTTTGGTAGTTATTCAAGCTACCTGCAATTCCACGTCTTGGTGAGTCTCTCTGTTCCTCCCTGAGCCCCACAATACCACAATTTTCCCATTTCAACTTTCTTTTCCCCCCACTATTAGAAGACACTAGAAACAAGAAAATTTTTACTGGTCATGCTTCTCTGATGATTTCCACTACCCTCTGCCCTGGGTGAAATTGTGCTCTTTTCCACAGCACTCAAGATTTGCCAGCTGCTGCTTTGTTCTCCATTCTTCCCAGAGAGCTCACATGAAGTGGATGCAGCCGGAGGTGGGAGGGCTGGGGGGAGGCATGGCCCTTTCTCCTTGGAGTGCTCTTCCACAGAAGGGATTCATTGCCCACATCAAGGACCAGGCCATGGGAAACAGACTTCCTGACAGTCACCATGGGTTACACAAATATTGCTTCCATTTAGCTTGACCTTTCATTATGCTCTAAAATGACTGAAAATACTTAAATCCTGTGCAGTATTTTTCTGGAAACAAAGACAAATGGCGATCTTTTAAGAAGCTGCAATTGAACTTCTGCCCTTGCTCTTCCTTTTTTGAGTCATTATATCCAATTCAAGGTTTCCTTTTATCATGTATTTTCCTTTTTTGAGAAATCGTCAATGCAATTGTTAAAGATAAAGATTCCTCATATGGCTTTAAAATACTTAACTCTGGAATTGAGTATGTGCTGAGCAGTGTACTTAGTGCTTTAAGGTATAGCCCAGCTGAACCTCACAACAACTTTCTGAAGTGGGTGTTATTATTACTGTCTATATTTTATGGATGTAGACACCAAAGCATAGTGAAGTAACTTGCCCGAGGTGGTCATGCCACCAACATTAGGTGGGTCCTGGCTTTGAACCCTAGTAGTGGAGCTTCGGGGCCCATGTTCTTAACCCACTGATCAAACTGCCTGAACAACTCAGGTGCATCATTGAACGTCTGGGAGCCAAAGTTTCCTCATCTCTAAAGTGGGAATAGTAACACCTACCTTACTAAGTTATGGTGAGAATCAAATGAAATAATTATGTGAGAGAGCTCAGTTAATTGAGAAATGCTAAAATATAAGGTTTAATAAGTTTTGGCTCAATGTTGATATGACATTTTATATTATTTGTTGGGGCCCTTTATTCTTGAGATTGTCCCTCGCTGCTTGGATTTACTGGTGTTTCAGATGGAAAATTGCCATTTTTCTTGAGGTTGCCTTGAAATCTCAGAAAGCCACAGGTTTCTCAATAAAACAGATCTTTTCCTTCCAAAACAGTACCATATGGAACATTTGGAGGATAGGTACAATTCACCAGGACACTTTTAATATTCCAAGTAAGTTCAATGTTATCAACCCCATCAGTGTAGCACTTAACACCCCCTTTTTCTAAATCAGGTAAAATTAACTTTTTTCAGGTCTTTGTCCTTCACATACTGTGGACTTGTCATTAACTTCCCCTCATTGTATTACGTGGGATCTGGGACTGTGTCTCTTCCTGCCAGCTGGTGGGCCCTGAAACAGAAGATACTGGGCAAGGTTTAGGTCAATGAAGAGAAATGGAAAATCAAGTCCAAAAATCAAGGTTTAGAAAGGCCATGGGCTGAAAAAACAGTATGCTTCAAAATGTAGGCCAGGAGGCTAGAGCCAGAACTCCAGAGAGGGCTGACGGATGAGTACAATACCTGAGAATAGACAGCAGGAGTGGGGTATTTCCTTGCCACTGTCTAGGGGAGATGGAACCCTTCTTCCTCCTGATGCTGGACCTACCTTCCCTGCTCTTGATCACCTAGATCTTTTTCATAATGTTCTCCCCGAGTTGGAATGTTGGAGATCTGAGTTCTTACCATCCTTGGGGGACGTAGGTAGTTCGAAGGCCTTTTTTTATTCTTTGGAGCTATTATGCATCTTAAAAGATTGAGTTCTTCCTAGTTTTTTATGGGACTAGTATTGCATCTTCTGATCATCTTGGTTTGGGGGTTTTCCGGGCAGGGTCATGATCATAATGAGTTATCTTTTCCACTTTTCTATTCTGGATAAGAACAATGTCCTTGCCTTTCAGTCTCCAAATATAGCAAGCACTTATGATAAAAGACTATCTTTCAGAAAGAAACTGGAAGTCTCAGTGTTGTGAAAATGTCTAATTTAGAAAACACTTTTAAAAGAAAAGGCTGCTTTAAATCTTTTTTGGAATCAGGTGGAGTATAAATGAATAAATAAAAAAATTAAAAGAAAATATGCAGCCTGACAACACATTCCACTTTCACTCTTTAGTCTTTCAGGTACATGTCAATTTCACCTAAACGTAAGATGTCATTTCTATCACTTACTTAAAATGTCAAACTGCAAACGTATTCAGGCTTCTAATTGGGAACACAACTAGATAATAGATTTTCTAGCAGATGCATTTAATAAGGGTATTACAAAAAAATGTTACCAAGAGGTAATCATCTAGAATCTCTTTAAGAATACTGGTAAGTGTATAAGAATATGAAATCCCAAAGCAGGGAAAAAGCCATCAAATCCCAAAGAAAAAGAGAAAATAGGCTGTATAAGGCAGTCATGAATGATGATGTATAAATAGGAGCATCTGGCATGGAATCCTTTAATGATGAGGGTGGCTAGTTAACACTCATCAGAATTATTGATGTAAGCACATCACACAACTACCAGCCCAGCTGGGCCCATGTTTTTCTTCATGCAGAGCTGAACTGATCATAGCACTTGATTATATGTAGCTCATGTAAATTAAAGTATATGACTTCCTAGAGGGTAGTCTGGCAATATGCATTTTTTTTAATTCCTTTAAAATGTGTTCACTGTTTTGTCACAGAAATTTTATTCGTAGGAATTTGTCCTACAAAAATAATTCAGTATTTGTGTAAGACCTAGCCACAAAGATGTTCATCACAGCATTGTTTATAATAGGGTAAATAGGAAATTGCTTAAGTATCCAACAATAACAGATTTGTTAAGTGTATTATGTTACAGTCATGCAGTGGAATAATGTTCAGCAATTACATATGATGTTGGAGATAAATTTTTATAATGAAAAGATGTCCATGCTGTATTGTTAAATGAATGAACTGTTGCAAAATTCAAATATGTTCCATATAATCACAGTTTCATTTAATATGTGTATATATTCTTAAGAAATTGCCTGAAAATATATCTAAGGGTTTTTAAAGTAGTTCTTTATGTGGAATAGATAAAATATTCTTCTATTTTGCTTATCTGTATCTTTTAATTTTTCTAGCTTGAACATATACTGCTTTCGTAATAAGAAAGAACCAATAAAGGTTATTTTTAATAAAAAAAAAAAGGTACAAATATGTGAGCCACACCCCATGAAAGTGTCTGGCTCTGGATAACTGAGAAACTTCATGTGATACTTTTCAGCTGAACATATTTGTAAACATATAACAGCTAAACACGACTCCTCAGTCAGTGCCATGATTTTGAAAACAGAACTTGCTCTTTCATACAACCTATTTAGCAGAGATTAGCTCCCTTCCTAATTTTCCTTGCAGAATGAAGGTGTCTGATTTAATAGAGTGTCCTTGGGGTTCCTTCTTACTCTTAAATCCCAAATCTACACTTTCTAGGTTTATTCAGAGAAACTGCTGAGTAGGCCCTCCCTGCATTTCTCATTATTAGCTGCCAAGTAATGAAAGTATATTAATAAAAAGGATTCATCTTATCTAGTACACTCAAACTCCTGCATTCTGCAAGGAAATTCTTGATATCTGTCTTCTGCTACTTCGAAAGACCTAGTTTTTCCGGCACCTGTTGATTAACCTAGTTTTCAACCTTTTAGGAAGCTTATGGTGAGGGTCTGATACCGAAGAACTGCACAGTTTTCCAGGGAAACTTCAGCAGTAGGGGGGAAGCAGTTGAAGGAGACTGCAGAGAAAAATTCACTTCCACTAGAAAATAAAATTCCCGTCCACTGTTAAACCCTGTCAGCCTCCCAGCCTCTTCCTTTTGTATATCAAGGCAGGCCCCCGTGTGTCCACACCCATTGGACCCGGTTTAATTCAGTGAGACGAGATGTAATATATTTTTCCTCATTAATCACTCTTAGCAGAAGTCATGGTATTAAAACCAATTTCCCCTATCTTTAAAGAAATAATGTCAGAACGACTTTACAGTAAACACAGCGGTAAATTACAGTACATTTCTGGCGAGCTGACTACACAATTTTCTAATCATGAATGGACATTAGTGAAACGAATATTTATTGTGCCTGGAGTTAGGAAACCTATATTTGGTCCTTGCTCCGCCGTGACTTGTGGAACATTAAAGAGAAAATCTCCATCTTTTTAGGTCCAAGTTTTTCTTCTACCAAGTGAGAGGGTTGATTTCAATTTTTTTCCAGTCCTCCCGCCCCCAGTTCTGAAACTGTGTGAATATGAACTACAGAGATCATTTATTGTTTCCTGTATAGCTCAAGATTGAAGGCAGAACATCTGGTAACGGTCCATCCCTCTGACTTCCCTGCCATTGTTTCCTTGTTTATCTTCCTTTTCTCGTGCCGCACTAAATAATTTCAGAAAGAATCTCATTTTGGAATTCTTTGCATTCTCAAATATATGATGTGTCTTTGTGACTAGTGAAAAAAAAATCTTAAAAGCAGCTGCTTCCATTTTCTGCAGTTTTTAAAGTTATCCCCTGAGAACTAAATGTCAATTCAAAGGTTCTTACATTTGTTATCATTTCTAACCTGACCTATAGAAGTCTGAGGCATAATTTAAAACACAAAGGTTCCTGACTGGAGACAGTGAGCTTATAAATCTGCAGTTTGACGTATCCTTATGATTTAAGAAGACATTAGGATTTGTAACAATTTTGTCGACACTTTTTGTCAGTATCTAAATTGAATATGCACAATCAGGCTGTTGTACATGTTTGCAGATCCTGCATTTTTAGTTGTAGATATCATGTTTTAAAATTGAGTGATAATTGCAGGTGAATCCACTGCAAAATAAAAGTTAACTTTCCCTCACAAAAGATTTTACAAAACAAATACTTATGTGCCTTACTTCGATCTGTAATTTGTAGATATTTATGTGCATTATCTCCCTTACATGTGTAGGGTATCCAGCTATTTTGTGTAATAAGAGACAGAAAATTCAACAAAAGCAGGCCATAGAAAAGACTGCCAGCTGCCCACCTATACCCATACTTTCTTCCTTTCTTGGAAGCACACCCTGCTTTTATTGAACCAAAAGACTGTGTTTCCCAGTCTCACTCGCAGTTAGGAGTGGCCGACGCAGAAATCGTTAGGGTGGGACTTTTAGGAAATCTCTTCAGTGGGAATTGACTCAGCTATGTTATTCTTCACCCTGCTATCTACATGTTGTCTCCACTTTGTGCCCCCACATGATCACAAGATGGCAGAGGAAACTTCAATCTTGCTTGGAGACCAGAAGGAAAAGGTCTAGTTTCCTAATAACCAGAAGGAAAAGGTCCAGTTTCCTAATAGCGCAAACAAAGCCCCAGATTGGGTTCTCCTTGGCTGGATTGCCTATTTGGGGTGGTGTTGACCCACATCTCGGGCCCGTGGGATGAGGGGCAGATGGTACAGCCTGGGTCATGCGCTTCACCCTGGGGACCTAGATTGAACACGGCTTCATTGGGTCCCCAAAGCAAACTGGGATTTGTGTGGCCATGAGAAGTGGGAGTGGATACTGGGTGATCAGAGCACAAATATCCACCCCATCATGTTTGCCAGTTTCTTCTGAGTGATAATCTTATGATCAAGGCAAACTGATCATCTGATTTGCCAAGTTACAATGGACAATAATTTGAGCATTGGATTCACTTACAGTAAATGAAATTGAAAACTCAAGGCCACACCACTACTCCAGATTAGATATCAAAATATATCTTATCATTTTTCACACTAATGTCTTGCTCAGTAAGCCATATACTTCCATTTCCCATAACACCCTAAATAAGGCCCTTGAAAAGGAGAGAATTGAAAGTTTGCCAGAAAAATTAAAATCCACCATTGTATTTTCCGATATAGTCTCTTGATGCAGCAGAGAACATTCCAAACATAAAATTGTACAACAAATTAGAGCTAAGTGAAATTTAAAATGACATGTGATAAGCCCTGAAAAAGTGGCACTTTAAAATAGTAATGGTCAGCAGGCTTTCCATTATGTAAGCATAATACCTGTGCTCTGAGTTTAGATGGAGGAGTTAGAGGACAATGACAAAAAGTAATCTGATTCTCTTTTGTATGAGTGAACATGTAAAAGTGATTTTGAAGTGATTTACTGCAGTTACATGTTGGGTCATGGTAAGCAACAAGACAGATAATTATAGTCACAGTTTTGAAAATGTTCAGATGGCTGCAATTAGCTTTAGGCAAGGCTGTTGCTTGTAGGAGGTAGTATTGATTTTTCAGAATGCTTCCTAGCTTTTCAGCAGAAGGCCCAATCATGTCAATCCTTTGAGGCCACAGGAAATGTCAGGGAGAGTGGACTGCAGAAAGCATTCCTGTGGCAGCTGGAGACTGGCTACCTGGGCTGGGGGACAGTGAGAAGCTGGTAGAGATAAGACAGTATAGTGTCATGATGAAAAATGCAGACTCTGCCCTTAGAGCAACCTAAGACAGACATGTCTCCATGCAAACAAGAACACTTAAGCTCTCAGACCCTAGTTTTCCTCATTTGTGAAGTGGGGCCTGGGGGAGAGGGAAATGTAAGCATCTAATGGGAAAGGGCATGTAAAGCTTCTAGCCCAGTGCCTCTGACCTATGCTAAATACTTGTAATAAGTATTCATTATTATTCTGTTTCAGAATTGATGCTTAAAGAGGGGGAAGGATATTATTGAGTATGTGAGAATAAGGAAGTTGACCATCTCTTTGGATTAACTCTATTCTTGACAATGCTTTTACTTTGTTAGGTAGAAAAATGGACAGTGGGTATTTGGCATATCCACTTGGTGCTTTTAGCTGTTCTGTACTTGCGGGTGCAAATCTGTTAAAACAGACTTTGTTGGAAGGATGGTGTCATTGCATAGCATAAGAATGGCAGCTGCTTGTTTGGAGAGCAGGGAGGCCCCTGAGAGGTCAGCAAGCCTCAGGCCTGCAAACAGAACCATGCCAAAGATCAATAGCATTATAGCATATTTTGATCTGTGGGGAAGAGTGTCTCAGAATCTCAGAACAGCAGGACACCAGGACTATCACCTTTCATCTTACAAATAAGGAAACTGAGGCCCAGGAAGGCATGACTCAAAGGCCACGTAAAGAGTCAGTGAGGGGACTAAACTCAAGCTCCCGACACCCAGGTCAGGGCTAATAATGACTCCCAGTCACTAGAGTGTACGGCTTATCCTCAACGCCCCCACCCCAACCCCTTTCGTTTTGTGTTAACTGCTGGTCTCCTCCAACCACTGAAGGACAGAAATTCGTTCCTTTCAGCAGATTCAACTGATTGGAAGACCTCCTCTTCCCTATGTTAACATCTGTAGGTCTTTCAATTGTGGTGTCTCAGTGTCCTGGGAAAGGGATGCTTTTGGGGGTAAGGGGTAGTGGTCCTAGGCTGTGGAATGGGGGAAGGGCTGGAGATCTCTCTGGTTGGTGCCCACAGTTCTTCCCAGGCCCTTTGATTTCAGCCTGGTGCCAAGACCTGCCCTCCTCAGTGCCTAGAGTCGGCAGCCCCACAGGCTCAAGTTTTCTAGAGAATAAACCTCCCTTGTCCCGCAGGGGTGGAGAGGCATGGTGGCCAGGTGCGCTGAGCTTTTCTGGAGTTCTGTAGGGGTCTTGACTGGCTTCTCCTCTGTGTTCTCGCCTATAAGCCTTTCCATTTAGGTGTGTTTGTTGATCTGTGACCACTCCTCTGCTTTCCGTCTTTCAGAATGGTTGTGTCATGTCTCATTCCCATTTGTTGTTCTTTTGAGTTTATACCTTTTAAAATTTATTTCTCACACTGTCCTAGTGCAGTTACAGGAAGGAAACAAAGAGCAGTACGTGTATTAACCACCCCCTGCTCTCCTTAGAAACAGTAAAAAACATTTTCAACAGGAGACTTTTTTCTGTATATTGTCCATAATTTCATTTCTCTTAATATAAGGTTCTAATGTGGCACTAAACCCTGATGGATAGTGACTGACCAGGGCTGAGCACAGTTAATTTTGTCTTTTGAGTATTGAGGGTCTTGGCCTTTAGCAGTACAGAGAATGGGTAAAGGAAATCTCCGTTCTCGGGTGTGAGGAGTTGACCTCTGGGAAGATGGTACCAATACACTTGGTCACTGCCAAGAACCTTCCGAAAAAGAAATCTTCCCTGCTTTTGTGTTATCACCAGAAATTAACTTCACAGCATGGTTCACAATCAGGTTTATGAAAGTGTGAAAATGAAATGCACCTATATAAATCAATGGATGAAAATCAGTGGGAACTCTGAGGGAGAGGCATGTTTGTATCGTTCTTCCATGGCTGAGCACTTGCTGGAAGGAAGTGTCAAACCTTTCTGTCAGTGTTAGTTGTTTTAGATGCTCCAACCAGCAATAGAGAGCTTTTGTCCAAGTATGCATATACCGGGAACACAGAGGAATAAATGTTTGTTAAGCGAATAAACTTAGGTTTTGGAAGAGGGTTTTGTGCTACAGCAACATGTTTACAATAAGAATATTTGCAGTAAAATTCTTCTCAAACCCTGAGAAATTAAAATTAAATGAATGGCACCTATTTCATTTTGCCGAAGACTAAAGTTTCCATTAAAAAAATAAATAAAGTGCCCTGTCAATAACTTTTCTCCCGCACCTGACGTATTTTAGTTAATACTACACTATTCCTTGTGTTCTGACATGCATAATTGTTACCAAAGGGATTCATGTAATATAGTGTTCAGAACTGATGGCTGATTTACATAGCCTTAAGCTGAAGCATGAGGCATTACAGTTTTGTATTCACTCCCACTCCACCCCCACAATAGTCAGGGATTGTAAATTGAATTCTCATTTTCATACAACTACAGTTCAGCCTTGTAAAACGGTGGGTAATGATAATGTAGGCTTTAGTAATAAGGTCCTGAGTGGACTTCATTCAGGAAGGATTGGATTCTAGAACTACCCGAGGAGTTTGGTTATAAATCCCCTTCCCCCGATGTAGTTCTGAAGGAGGGTGGGAGCCCCCTTGCCATTTCAGTTCCAGCACGTCTGTCTAGTTCAGCGGTGTTCAATTAATGGTTGCTTTCTATTGTCTTTTAATGGATTCTAAAAATGTTGTTACATCTCTATCTTCAATCTTTTTGGTTGCCTTTCCTGGTTTATTTAATTTCTTCATTTCAGTGTACATCTATCTCAGTTTTGTGTTTACGTGCTTGAAGAAACAACCAGCAATTGATGTGTTTCTG
The DNA here is from genome assembly GCA_004026745.1 of Myrmecophaga tridactyla. Classification (NCBI taxonomy): domain Eukaryota; kingdom Metazoa; phylum Chordata; class Mammalia; order Pilosa; family Myrmecophagidae; genus Myrmecophaga; species Myrmecophaga tridactyla. Next base: position 20,634 of record PVIY010016464.1, read on the forward strand.
TGTCCTGTTTTTTGCTTTTCATTAATGTCTGATGATGTGACAGTGCCTCATGGTTTACAACCAAAAGAGGTATATATTGCATTTGTATTCTGAGTTTATTTCCTTGTATGAGCAAAACTGATCATTTAAGAATGGTAAAAAAAAAAAAAAAAAAAAAAGGCATACACTTATAAAGACATAAAATGAGGTTTTGCAAGCTCTACATAAAATACAAAATATTTTGGTTTTGAAGTTATTATATAATCAGCAGAAGTTGTTCTGTTATTTTAAAAGGCAAAGAAGTAGTGTTTTCCTTTCTCTTTTAAATTTATTATCCTAAATAAGTGGCTTAACTAGCCTTTCCCCTACCATATTGATTCATTGCTCTGGTCTTGTGCAGACTCAGCTATACAATGCTTTTGTGAGCCTGCTGCTATTTTTTTTTTTAACCTTTGACTATAGGACAACTGAATTTAATGGCAGGGGGCCTCAACCTCTGTTCCAGAAAGCTCTTTTCCTCCCATTCCCTTGGAGAGGAAGTATGATTAATTTATCCCCTTCCCCTTTGATTCTAGGAAAAATCAGGTCCGTCATAAGTCATTGCTAACACACCTGTATTCAGGGGGCAGCTCCCCCATACCTACTCCCTTCTTCCTTTGGGCCCTGGGAACAGAGAAGGTGAAAGGGTAAGGAACCTCCTCTAGGTGGTGAAAGGATTAATGGCATGGAAACCTCCATCTATGGTGGAAAAAAAAAAAAAGAGTTGGGGACCCACATTGACACACAAAAACAGCCACCCAGTGACCTGTTTGGTGTGTTCTCAAAGCCAATTTCCAATTTCAGCTGTCACGTCTAAGCCACTTTGGCAAGAGCATCCTCATGCTGTACATGACATGTACGTTCTTGAAAAGATTTGGGAGCATCCTTGCTGTTGTTTAGAGGAAGGATGCTGTCTGCTGGTATCCTTGGTTTACTGTAAGAATTATGTCTGTCTTCTATCAAGTGCCTCTCTGATCAAGACACAGAAAAAAGTTCAAGAGACCTTGTTTTCAGGCACAGAGGAGCAAAGAGGGGTGGGGATGAAAAATCCATGATTTTTTTAAACCATATCTGAAAGCAGTTCTGAAAATGGAAATTTGGCCCCGTGTGAATTTTCCTGAAACAGCATGATCACTGCAATGAAATTTGGGAGTTTGTGCAACTCAAATGGAGGACCCTTGTATGTGCTTTAACAGATATATTTGGTGAAATGAAAAGGCGGTATCATTCTTTTCTGCTAATCAGGGGCCAAAACCAACCCACACACATCTGCCTAGCCATTCTTTATTGCCTATTATAAAAATAAACCTCTCATTTTTCAAAAAGAAGTCACCACCCCTAAAGTAGAAATGAGAGCATGTGATGTGATCCCCAGATCTTCTCACCCTTTTCTCTTACCTTCACTACCTCCCACCCCTAAAAGCTGTGATACTCAAAATTTTCAAACTTTAAATCTAAACACACTCTGCCTTTCTACATTCCCTCCTTCACCAAGAAATATGCCTTCATTTGGCTTGTTCTTAAAAACCAAAATTTCTGAAGGTGTTTCCTACTCAGACATTTTGTCCTGGAGAAGTATTCACATAATCATCTCTTACTGAAATAATGACTTAAGAACTCTACCATAGTCTTAAAAACAGAATGTGAAACTATGCCACACTAGTGTGGAAACTACAGCTTTTATGTTTTCTTGACAGAACTTCCCTGGTCTTCTCTTCAGTGAGAAGAGAACATTTCACACATATCAAAGTGGGCCTTCAGGAAAGACAACCAATCCATATTTTACATGGCGGTATCCATTGGAAATGTACCCTTATGATGTCACTGCAGGCATAATGAAGTTAGACATTTGTGGAGTGAGTCTGTTTTTAAGAGGAATGGCTTCAGGAAGGCATGTTGAAGCAAAGCTATGCTTAGCTAACCATGAGTCATGACTTGCCTATGTCCATAATTTTAACAATGTGACTCATTAGCTCAGAAAAGAGCATGGGCCAAGGCTGTGAATTTCAGTAAAGACTCTTTGTTCCTAGCAAAAAAGAGTGTTGAAGCTCCTCTCCTCTCTACCATGAGATGACTTCAGCTCCTGATCCTGGAGGTGGATCCGTGGGTCATGTTCACCCATCTCACCTACCTGCTTCAGTCTCCTGTCTCTGAAGTCCTCACCAGTGGGAGAGGCTAGTTATTGCCAGGGATTCCTGTTACCATCTTCTCTTCCCATTGTTTGGGTAGTTTGTAGAAAGTCCAAATAGCCTTTAATGGCTTTGTTGGGGTAGTTTGTAGAAAGTCCAAATAGCCTTTAATGGGCTGGAGATCTATTTAAAGTGCTTCCTGGGATTCCTGAGAAAATGCCTTTCACTTTAAGAGACAATAAGCGTGAGTTTGTTAGTTATTTGCTGTGACTGAACAAACCAGATTTTAGCAACAAAGCCTGTACCTTTGACATCTTGCCAGGATTGTGTTTCATAGCTAAACATGACATTTAGGAAATGTCAACTGTGAATGACTTTTTAAAAAAAATTGTAGTAAAGTATGATTGCATATACGTACAATCCCTGACTTACAAAAACTTGACAAACGAGTTTCCAACAGACATAAAAAACCTCCCTTCTTCCATCTTTCCCTTTTCAGGCATCCCTTTCATTTCTCCTCTTCCCCTTTCCACCCCCTTCCGTCCACCCCCTCCATGCCAGAACCACTTCAGTACTGCTATGGAAACTGCCTGTGGTAAAAAACTCGGCTCTTCTGGAAAAGCTGTGGCTTCCAAAGCAGAGGAAGAGGTTGTGTGAAGTAGGCAGAGTTGGGGGGCCAACTCCGCAAATAGCTCCTGGACTGGACCATGTGGACTCCCCAGTATTTTTGTTAATGTGGTATGCTTCTTTTTAACTTCATTTACTTTTAATCATTTGGACTTATGAGTATCCTTTTTTAAAAATCCGGATGTCTGTGAGATTAGGTAAACAACCTCAGTAATTTATATATTCATATGAATTGGGTCAAGCTAAAGTGATCCGCACACAAACCTTGCTTGTGTTTAATGCTTTATAGTTCACTGTTTACAAAAGGTTTACACACACATTTGGTCTGCACAGCTGCATTACAAATGGTGAAACTGAGACTCAGAAAACTTGAAATATTTGAGCTGCTGGAAGCAGGACTGGAAGCTACAAATTTAAATTCTGAATTGATTGCTTTTTCCATTCCATATTTCATTGTGGGTGTGATTATTTGTATGCACGTCTGTGTGTGTAAGTATATACACAAACACATATTTTATCCCTACCTTTTTATATAGTGAAGCAAACACATATTGCAATTTCTAGATAGCAAACAGAATATAATTCAGGGACTCTGAAACCATCTCTAACCTCCATAAACTGTGATTTTATAAGATCACTGTATCTGGAAGATGGAAATTAGATGATTCAGTCTTGTTTCTTAAGCTCTAATAATTGTGAGTATTGTGTGTGCTTGCAAAACACTCTTAAAAGGCTGAATATTAAGAATCTGCTAATGGTTGACTAAACAATTAGTAAAATTCATGAATTGTATTTCTGTTTACAAGCATAATGCCAACACTAATAGTATATTTACATCTGTGATTTTGACTTACCTGTTATAAGTAAATCCACTCTTGGTAGTGGGAAAATTATTTGTATTTACAAAATGTATTTGAATTTCGTACCAGAGTGGTGCCTTAGGTGTTTTCATGTGTTAACCTTTCTGATCAAAGCCTAAATAACACAATTCTGAAACTGAAAATGGTAAACATACATAAAAGCACATTATCCAGGTCTATTTATAGCAATAATAATGAATACTCTAAATAGACCATCTCACTAGCAATGAGCATATAATGGGAACATCATAAAAGATGAACTAGTGCCATTTTCTGAGATAGAAAATTCTCACATTTTACATAAAGCCAGAAGTAAAAGTGGTTCCAAGGAAAAACATGTGTTAAGAATTATAAGTGTTTAGCTTACAAGGAGGGAAAAAATTGGAATATCACACGCATTGCTATTTCCCCCAAAGTATAGAAACAGTTTTCCATTCTCTGACTCCATGATGTCTAATTCTGAATAAAAAATAGTGAAGGAAATGAAATAATGTGAATGAACAATAAACTTATTCCAATTAGATTTTATAGGAGATTAAAATCTGAAAACGACTTGGTAAATACCTAATAAATCCTTAAGGATCATGGAATTCTTTCCTAGAATCTAGGTGAACTTTGTGACTAAAGTTGAGTGAAGTTCTACCTGAGTATTTTCTCGAGAGCTACAACATCATCCCCCAACCTCCTTCACAGATGTTCAATTTTGTTTATTTCACTTTTATTTTAGGGCCGGTACTTTGGGCCTCTGCTTACCCAAATATTCTGCCTTACTAAGATAGATGTTTATTACTATTACTTCTGATGGTTATTTCATTGGCAATATCTACATGATTATTCTGGGGGCTCTGCTGCAGTCCTTAGCATTGCAGGCTTCTTGACGCCACTGAGAAGTAAAGCTCTCCCCACTGTGTCATTAAAAGGTTTTCCACTTTCTGAACATGAGCAGAAGTTGGAAGCTCTAACTCTCAGCTCATCCTATCACTTTCTCTGGAGACAGATATGCATTTACAGACATTACAGAGTTTTTCCTTTTGAGAAACCTGGAAAGGGGAAAACCCAACTATACAACTGATGTGATTGATTTCATAGGTGCCTCTTTTCTTAGTTTAAATAGGATTTGAAAAGTCAACCCAGGCCAAATTACTTTTTCCATACTTTAATATGCCTTGCATAGATTTTAAAGCACAGGTCATATTTTACTTAATGAAAATAGGGAAACTTTATTCCTGTTTCACATGAAATGACAAGTACGGTGACTTGGTTTAGATCAGTTTACATTCACATAAACCATCATAATGTTAACTGTGAAACAGCACTGTGTTCTGAAATCTTTGTGGTTAATTTTAGAGCACCAGTAAATGTACAGGAGCAGTACTGCCTCAAAGCGTCACACAGACATTATTTTTGAGAGATGACACAGATAATCAGTTTGACTTCATAGTAGGCACCCAAGCACAGAGCCTAGGTGAGGCTTGCTTAACCACTGAGACAAGGGAATTTGCTCTGATGTCAAGCAGCTAATGTTCTGTCACTTACCAAACATTCCTGCTACAGATTTATGCTCTGAAATTTTCATGAACCAACTAGACCAACAAACTGTGTGGTCTAGATTAAATAATATCTGCCGAAAAGGAAAGAAGTGAAGTTAGCCAGAAGGCCAGATGGCAGCTGTATTTTCTGCAAAGCTCTATTTGGAGCTTTATGTAATTTTTGGTCATTTCTTACATCTTAGGAGACCATTTTCAGAATAAGTCATTGAGGGATCTAGCTCACAAGTTTCAAGAAATGAGTTGCATTGACACAAGCACATTGTATAACCTGTCCACAGAATTATAATTAGCTGACGAAAATGCTTGAATTTCTCTTTCTTCCAACATTGTTATGACCTGCTCCTCTATCCCATCTCTTTTATTACTCAGTTGACTAAATTATCCCAGAACTAACTCCATAGCTTATAATACTATGTTCACATTTAGGAAAAATATGGCTAAAAAGCTGCATTGCTTTTCATCTTATGATCAACTAGATTGTTCACTTTATATGCAGCAAACCAGCAATTGTTAACTGCATACACACAAAGGTGACATTTCCCTTTTTTAAGGCGGAATGCCATTTCTAAATTTCATCGTCCAACAAATTTAGTTATACATTGGACTCCTGAAGATTTAGTCCATCTTCCATGTTTAAGAATTTTACTTTGAGGTTGTTGTGTGAGCACCAAGCTTTTAAATAGGAGCACGACGTCAACTCACACTAGGGTTACTTACCAGAGCCTATCAGGTAGGGGGAGATTTCAAGAAACTAGTTAAGGTTTTCATTTTCCAAATGGTGGGATCATCCCTAGGCATGTTTGGTTTCTTCCTTTTCTTCCATCATGTCTCATTGACTCCCAAGGCTTAGTCATATTCCTTCTAAATGATTTTTTTTTTTGCATGGGCAGGCACTGGGAATTGAGCTCAGGTCTCTGGAATGGCAGGTCAGAACTCTGCCACTGAGTCACCATCACACTGCCCCCTTCTAAATGATTTTTATTTGCATACTTTCTTCTGTACTATCATCCTTAATTACTCTAGTCAGACTCTCACACTCTCATTCCAGACTCTTATTAACTGCACTAACCAAATCCAGATATTTTTCCATCCAGTCACAGTGTGCATCCTAACCCCAGTCTAATCTTCATAAAACATTGATGTGATGATGATGTTTATTTCTTAAAAACTTAACAATGATTCCATATTTTGTCCTATTTCAAGTCAAATCCAAATTTCTCTGCATGGATTTTGTGGCCTAGGTAACTGCCACCTACCTTCTTTCTTCTCTCCTTTCCTCTGATAACCAGCTTATTTCCTGCTACTCTCCAGTGTGTTGGCACTCTAGACAGTGTCTGATGAAAGCCAAGCTCTATCGTATTTCTGTGATGTCTCTCACTTGGAAAACCCCTCCCTTTTTCTTTCTAGCTCTATAAATCCTACCCAGTCATCAACCCTTGGCTCAGGCCCCACCTTCTCCCTGCAATTCAATCCAACACACTCTCATTGAACCTCTGCCATCATATGGAAAGTCACCTTACATCATGTGGTGGAGAGTACTGGGGTAGAGCCCTGCTGTACCACCTGAGTCTGTCTGGACTGCTCCAGAACTCAAAATCCTTCTTTTCTGAAATTTGAAATTCTTAGAGTCCAATCCAGATGACTGTCTGGATTGTCCACTCAAAATAATCCATCTAAGGTACAGGAAGAATATATTTGGAACTTATATTTACATTTTCCCTACCTTTTCAAATTTCTGTTTGAGAGTATTTTCATAATGTATATGACATATTAGTATAGAAGCATATTTTTAATATGCATACATGGGCATCCATGCACAAACATTTTTACTGATGGAGTAAACAATCAAAAAACATATAGACCCTGTCCTGCCCAAGTCCATCCATCCTCTCATTCAACAATTTTTTACTTATCTCATACAATGTGCCAGGAAATATTGAAGGATAGAGAAAGCAGGTAGGCAGAGATCAAAATTTCAGCTTTACTTCTGACAAAAGCTCATTGGAAAATGTGGCTTTGGATTAGGGCCAAGATGATCTGCCAATACTTTGCCGCTGAATTAAGCAGAACCCCCTCCCTCTTTTTTTTAAATCAAAGACTGGTGTTATTTGCACCACAGGCCTTTTCTACTTCTCCCCTCCCCTACCAGGGGCAGGGCCTGCACCTCAAAGAGCAGATAATAAGGCACTCTCCTTGCTGGCAGGTAGGCAGACCCTAAGAAGGAAGAGACAAGAGGAAATTGAGTGGAGCATCCTCAGTTTATTCTTTCAAAGGCACCTTTGAGATAAGCAACACTTTCTTGAGGGTGAGGGAATCGGTGGCAGAGTGGAGAAAAGTCACCAATGTTCCCTTAATGAGATTCCTTCCTAATAAATAAGATTCTCGGTTGTTTCAGATGTATCGCCCTTGGAAAAGAGGTGACTCTTTTCTGTTTTCCAAGAGAAGAAGCCAAACACCTATAACCTGTTTATGGGGATGAGCAAAATTAGGTTCTTGAAGGCTTGATGCCATTATGTACCCTTACCTCAGAGTTTATCATCTAGTTTCCCAACACTTGTGATTAGGTTATGTGAGTGTGCATGCATTTAATGAAATGGCATGACTATTCATCTCATCTGGATATACTGTGAAACCCCTTTCCTAGTTCCAAGATTCCGTACTTTTCTGCCACACATACCCACATTCTTTTCCTACCATCAAAATATGAAGTTTCTCATATGGAATAAAAATAAATAATAGGGGGAGCAAATGTTAAAATAAATTTAGTTTGAAATGCTAGTGATCAGTGAAAGGGAGGGATAAGGGGTATGGTATGCATAATTTTTTTTTTCTGTTTTCGTTTTATTTCTTTTTCTGAATAGATGCAAATGTTCCAAGAAATGATCATGATGATGAATATGCAACTATGTGATGATATTGTGAATTACTGATTATATATGTAGAATGGAATGATCAAAATAGGAATGTTTGTGTTTGTTACTTTTTTTGGTATTTAAAAAAATAAAATTAAAAAAATTTTTTTAAAAAGTTAAGTTTCTGGCACATTATAGAATGGAAGACATAGGTGAAGGCACGGGTCATTATAAAGATCCCAGAGTACACTGGGCAGATAATTTAAAAATATTGACAAAGTCCCTTGAGGGATGGGAGAAAAAATATGGAACTATAAAGCTTTCCCACAGGGAAAACCCGTGATACTGTCACAAACATTAGGGACTCCCAAGTCTATAGGCTAAGCCCTTGATCTTGGGGCTTGCTCTTAAGAAACTTATTTCTGTAGCAAAGAAACTAAGCCTAACTATAATTATGCCTAAGAGTTACTTCCAGAAAACCTCTTTTGTTGCTCAAATTTGGCCTCTCTCTCTCTCTCTCTAAGCCCAACTCTACAAGGAAAATCATTACCTTCTCCCCTACATGGGACATGACATTCAGAGTTGAAAGTCTCCCTGGCAATGTGGGAGATAACTCCCAGGAATGAGTCTGGCCCTGGCACCATGGGCTCCACAATGCCTTCCTGACCAAAAGGGGGAAAAGAAATGTAACAAAATAAGATATCATTGCCAAAAGAATTCAAATAGAGTCGAGAGGCTATTCTGGAGGCTACTCTTATGGAAGCTTCAGCTAGATATTGCTAATTACCACGGTTTGCCAACCCCCAACGTAAACTATCCCTGTTAACCCTAAAGAACATCTAGGGCTCTATCTGAGATTCTCCAAAAGTTTTATGCACTAGGATTACTTTCCAGAAACCTACAACCTCCAGAGGAGTTCCTAGGCCAGATAACTCCTGAAACTCAAGGGGCGCAGCTTCTCCAAGAACATCAAGTAGTTCCAACCCTCTATCCCATAGTAACGACATCCATTTCCAACATGAAAAAGTTAGAATGGGTATAGTCCATTCTGAAGAGTGGGAGAAGTATCAAAGGAGAAGGATGAGTAGTAACAGAGAAGATGGGATTTAACAAATGAGCATGACTGCTGAAGCATTATATTGATACTTCTTTTAGTGTCCAGTGTCTTGGGGCAGCTAGAAGAAAAAAACCTAAAATTGTGGAACTGTAACCCATAACAAACTCTGAACTCTGTTCTACAACAAGTTGTTACAATGTATTTTGAAAGTTGCTTTTTTGTATATATGTTATATTTCACAATAAAAAGTTTTTTTAAAAAGGCAATGAAAAACAAAGCTTGTTGTTTCTCATTGCTTGTAATGACAAAACACAATGATTGTCATTCAGACCAAAAAAAAATAGACTCTGGAGACATCTTACCCAATAAAGCCCTGGTCCCTGGGTGAAGGACCTTGCTGAGGTTGTCTAGTCCATCCTCACGCCCTCCTGCCTGCCCTCATAGGGTGTGCTAGTTTGCAAGCTGCCAGAGTGCGAGATACCGGACCTGGAATAGCTTTTGAAAATCGGGGAATTTAATAAGCTACAAGTTTACAATTTCTAAGCCTATAAAAATGCCCAAACTAAGGCATCCAGGAACAGATACCTTAATTCAAGGAAGGCCGATGGGTCAGGAACACCTCTGTCAGCTGGGAAGGTACATGGCTGGCGTCTGCTGGTCCCTTGCTCCTGGGCTCCATTGCTTTCAGCCTTTGTTCCTGTGGAGGTTCGTCAGTGCTCCTCTGGGGCTGGCTTTCATCTGTTGGCTTCCCTTAGCTATCTAGCGGTTCTGGCTTCCTTAACATCTCATGGCGATGTCTGCTGAGCTCCAAACATCTGTTCTCTGCCTGTCACTCTGAAGTTTCTGTCTGCCCTGGCATTTATGTAGGCTCTCTGTCGGCTTTGAGGTTTCTGTGGTTTCTGGCTCTCTCCAAAATGTTTCCTCTTTTAAAGAATTCCAGTAAACCAATCAAGATCCACCTGGGATGGGTGGAGTCACATCTCCATCTAATCAAAGGTCACACACACAATTGTATCACATGGCCGTGGAGATAATCTAATCAAAGTATCCAACCTACAGTATTGAATTAGGATTAAAAGAAACAGCTGACTCAACAAGCTTGGATAAGGATTAAAACATGGCTTTTCTGGGGTGCGTAATACTTTCAAACTGGCAGCATGTAAGGATAACACTAACATGAGTGATTCTGGAAGATTAAAATCTGCCCAGTTTTTAAATATCTACAGAGAAACAGACTTCACAACCTCCCTCCAATAACTAGTTAAAATAACTAACCACAGGCTCATAGAAAACTTTTCACCAAACTATCTTAAGAGTTTCTTGATACAGTTTAAAGTGGTTTCCTTTTCACAGTGAAAGAAACAGTTTATCACCATCCTTTGATACAGAGATATTAAGGTGGCCGTTAGATTTATGATTGAATAATCCAAACTTATACCATCACATCCTTTTCTTGTTTCCCTTGAGTCATTTCTGTGGTGCTTTCTTCAGTCTTTCCAACTTTTCACATCCCTATTTAGTTGTGGAAAACAAATAAAAGGATTTTATGATGCTTTCTTTGTGCATCCATTATACTTATTATAAGTACTTATAAGTATTATAAGTATTGGTCTTTAAAAACTAAACTATAATGTTAATTCAAAATATCATCATTTTACCTATGCATTCTGATCCCTTTGAAGTATCAGGGCATTTGTACGTGGGTATTTAGGATATAGAAATCTTCTTAATCCAAAAATAGGAATGCTAGAAATTTCTAGAAGGGCAATGGAGGAAATTTTGAACTACACATCTCTTAGGATACTGTTTAACTACTGAAATAAAATCCCAAACAAAAGTAGCATAAAAAGGTCCAAGTTCATTTTTCCCTCATGTAACATCTAAGCACACAAACGACTGTGTGTGTTGGGAGTCAGTCTTGTTGCTCTGCTGTCTTCACTTCATGACTTCTATTTCATGTTCTGAGATACCTGCTCCAGTTCTTGCTGTCTTCTCACACTTTAGCCAGCAAGAAGGGTAAAGAAGGGAGCAGAAAACATACACTTTCCTTTTAAGGCTATTACCTAGAAGTTGTGCATATCAACTTCCATTCACATCCCATTGGCCAGAATTTACCTACGTGTACACCTGGATGTGCCCAGATAGAACATTATTAAAGGGAAAAGGAGAGAACAAATTTGGGGGACAACAGTTAGTCTCTGCCACCAGCTTTGTAGAGCCAACCTGAGAAACATGTTTGACCGTGAGTTCAGCTGAGTACTTATAGCACGGTAGAAAATGCTTTAGACTATTATGAAGGAGAATAATAGGGTACAGTACTGTTCCTACTCAAAAAGAAGTTGACCATCACATCTATGGCCAATTGATTTTTGATAAGGGTACCAATGTGGGAAGAATAGTCTCTTCAATAAAATGGTGCCAGGGAAACTGGATGTCATGCAAAAGAATGAGGATGAACCCCAACCTCATACCATATACAAAAATTAACTCAGAATAGACCAAAGACCTAAATATAAGAACCAAAACTATAAAACTCCTAGAAGAAAGCGTATGAAAACATCTTCAGGACCTTGTATTAGGCAATGGTTTCTTTGATTTTATACAAAAAGCACAAGTTACGTATATAATTTCCATATGACCTGGCAATTCTACTTCTAGGTATATATCTCCAAAGAATTAAAAGCAGGGATTCGAACAGGTATTTGAACACCAATGTTCTTATCACTTCCTTTCACAATTGTCCAAAGACAGAAGCAACCTAAGTGTCCAGCAACAGATGAGTGGAGAAACAAAATGTAGTTTATATATAGTATAGTATATATATGTAGTATATATATATCACTGTTTGTAAATCATATATATTGTATATTTATCTATATTATGAGGTATTATGCAGCTGTAAAAAAGAATGAAGTTTACTGATATATGCAACAACATGGATGAACCTTGAAGATATCATGTTGAGTAGAAGAAACCAGACATAAAAGGACAAATATTATATGACTTCACTGAGGTGAATTGATTAGAATAAGCAAATTCATAGAATCAGAAACTAGAATATAAGTTCTCAGGGGCCAAGGTGGGGGTAGGGACTGAGGAGTTAATGCTCCCATTAACAGAGTTTCTGTTTGGGATGATAGAAAAGTTCTGGTAATAGATGGCGGTGAAGGTAGCACCACACCATGAATGTAATTAACACCACTGAATTATATATTTGAATGTGGTTAAAAGGGGAAATTTTAAGTTGTACATATATTCCTAGAATAAAAGCTTTAAAAAACCACAAGATTGTACAAACAGTGATCTCTAATGTAAACTATGGACTATAGTTCATAGTATAATTTTATAATATTCTGTCATCAATTGTAGCAAAAAAGCATACTAATGCAGTGTTAATAATAGCGAAAAAGGCATGTGGGGGGGTAGGGGATGTATAGGGGAACTGTATTTTCTGCATGATTTTTCTATAAACCTACAACTTTTCTAATAAATACATGAAAATTTCAAAGAAAAAATAGAAGTTGAAGCTTAACTCCCTAGAATATCTTTTGATTCTGCACAGTTGAATTAAAATGAGTTTTCTAGATGAAGTTTTCTGACTTAATAGGTTTAAAATAAGACCAAGATCACAAGTTTCCACAGTTACTATGGTTTCAGGCCACAGAAGCCACGCTGCCCTCTCGTCCCTTGATAGTTCCCCTATTAGTCAGAGTTACTGTTAGACGTCTCTGAAAGAGGCACTAGTATGTATTGGAGGCCTTTGATGATAAAAATAAAACTTTTTAACTGTTGCTCAATGAAAAGTTTAAGTTATTTTCTATTTTACCACTGCTACCACTCCATTACTTTAAGAATATCTCTTCTATGGAAATAACCATAAAAAGATGCTTTGCTGATTACAGTACTAAATATACTTCATCTGGGACTTGAATGTCCTGTACATTTACGTGATTAGCCAAGCGCTTTTTCCAGTTAGTGTCCACATTCATCTTTTTCAGTCGTAACCCTGGTTTTCATCTCAACCTGACAAGACCAACCTGGATTTTGACAGTCACACTGAGTTTTATCTGTTTAAATGGCTAGAGGCAACATCTGGTTCTGTCGCTGTCTCTTGTTATTGAGAAAAGTAATAAAACCAAGGCAGAATTAGATCAGGGACACCCATTATTTCAGCCATGAACAAAAATAAATATACCTAATGTATATTTAAATATTTAAATAAATGTACCTAAATATAGGATTAATTTTTTAAGTGTCCAGAAGATGTTAAAAATTACACCTTAAAATGTGTTTCAGCTCATCATTTATTTGATGTACAAATGTTAACATTTCTCCTGCCTGTTGTAGAAAGCATAATGAGAGCTCTCGTTTGTGGAGTGCTTATTATATACCTTCTTTGCACCAATTTTTGCAGCCCAAACCTTAAACCTTGCATCAGTAATACCCAAACTGAACAGCTGCTTCAGAGCTGAGGAAGACTACCGCAGAGAAAAATCAGGGAGCTTTTGGTGAAAGATAAACAATAGGTACTGTCTTTCATATTGTTATTCCTGTTTGTATACATCATGCATGCTCAACGAAGGGAGAAAATTCATTCTTGGGAGTGAAAATTCATATAGCAGAATGGTTTGTGGCCCTTCAAAGGCCACATAGTACATAAACAGATACACAGTGTATCTGTGGTATTGAAGTCTCTTGGGCAGAGGTCAGTTAGGAACAAATTATCTTAAAAGACTTGGGGGGAGGGGACTGCAATAATTAAAAAAAAGAAACAGGTTGAGAAACCCAATATGGCTGAGAAAACAGAGGTGTGGAGAGGATAGGTGATTCGCCCACGATCTGGAATTTGAAAGTATCTCTGTCTCTAAAATCTGTACTATTCTGGATGTTATATATGAGAATTAGATTTCTCTATCAGACAAAAACCACTTATTTCAGTTTTTCAAACCATTGTTAGCCTCACGACCTTTTTATCAAGAGAGCCGCCATCAAAAAAAAAAAAAATGGGTGGCTGCCGTGGCTCAGCAGGCAGAGCTCCGACCTGCCGTGCTGGAGGTCTGAAGTTCGATCCCTGGTGCCTCCTGCCCATATGCAAATTAAAAAAAAAAAAAAGGAGAGAGCCACCATCTATAAAAGTATTAAAGGCAGACTACTCTGATGAGAGTGTGTGGTCAGCTACAGTTGGCTGGGCCCTGCCTTCTCCACCCTTCTCTGTGAAGTCGTTTGTGAAAGAAGCGTTCCTCAAAATACTGTCTTCTTGCCTCCCTTCCTTCCCCCCTCCCTTCTTATTTCAACTCAAACTTGAATAACTTGACAAGGCTCGAGTAAGTATCCTTCCCTGTCTCTAAGCCACAGAGCAAATCGCAACTAACAGAGCTCACAGAAGATCACATTATTGTGCCTGCTTATGAGTGGTCAGTGAGAAGGATGAACTCACACATCCTTGAGCCATTCTTCTCCTATAGTAAAGCTTCTTAGGAAGCCAAGCTCTAAGTGCTAGATGAGTTACAAAATGAGCAAGAAGAACAGTTATGTAAATTGGATGTTAAATGCCACCGAGTCTTTGAACCTCTTCCAAACTCAGCATGGTTAGTAGAATAGAATCATACCCCGCCAAAGATGTCTGTGCCCTAATGTCTGGAACCTGTGAATATCTTGCCTTACCTGGGAAAAGGGATTTTGCAGATGGATTAAGGTAAGGACCTTGAGCTGGGGAGATCACCTTGGATTTTCCAGGAATATCCACATTGGCCCAACCTGATTACATGAGTCTTTAAAAGAGGAGAACGTTGCCTGGCTGAGGTCAGTCAAGGGAGCTGTGATTATGGAAGAATTACTAGAGAACATTCCTAGCTTTGAAGATGGAGGTAGGGGGCCATAAGTTGAGGAATGTGGACAGACTCTACATGCTAGAAAAGGCAAGGAAATAGATCCTCCTCTAGAGCCTCCACAAAGGAATTCAGTTCTGCCAATCTTGATTTTAGCTCAATGTGACCCATTTTGGACTTCTGACCTTCACAGCTCTAAGATAATAAATTTGTTTTGTGTTAAGCCACTTGATTTGTGTTAATTTGTTACAGAAGCAGTAAAAAGCAAATCCACTCAGTTTCCTCTCCTGTTCAGTGAGAAGAGTAGAATGATCTATGTCCCGGGTTTGTGGTAAACATTAAGTAGAATGATTTGTGGAATGTACTTAGCCTAGGAACAGTGATTTATCATGGACTTGCCACTGTTTAGATGAGCAGGGTATGTGTTCTAAGTATACTTTTTCCATGTTTAGGTTGCCGCCGATAGACTTCTTTCTTTGATTAGGTCAATGACAGCGATTAAATCTTTGTACTGGCCCTGTTACTTTAAGGTGACTTTGCAGAATCTCTCTTCAGATTCATCATGATTGATTTATATTTCAAATCTCAGGATGTTTGTATTTCACTTGTTGCCAAGTTGTTGGAAGTTCCTTTCAGGGCTTTTCATGTTTCACCAACTCTTAGATCCTTCTCCAAAGCAACTCCCACCCCCATTCTCTTTCCTCTCTGCATTGACTAAAGAAACACCTACCTGAAGCATTGGTGGGGTTTGTTGATACATGGAGAACACAAAATCCTAACAGGCACAGAGGAGGGTAGGGCCATCTGCTAAGTGCTCATGTAAGGGAGGGGACGGTCTTTAATGGGGGCTGCTGTTTTAGAGAGACGCATTCTAAGTAATTCAGGTGTATTGTTTTCTTTTTTAACTTAATGAGTTTGTTTCTCTGTTGTTTTTTTAATGACTAAGAAAATCTCGCTGGAAATAATCTTCAAAACAGAACATTCACTGACTTGCTTCAGGCCAATTAAGTCGGTTGGATAGAGTCTGGTATAAAGTGAAGTGAAGGCCACAGGTTCTTTCTGTCTTCATTGAATCAGTTAAATTCACAGAAAACAGCTTGTGCATTGTCATAGGAAAGGACACCAACTAAACTGTATTTCTATTCCCTAAGTGCTAACACTGTATGCATTTTATATATTGTCTTTTCCTTACAACATCACTATGAAATGGATATTTGTAGCTCAGGAGACGGGAAGGAAGCTAAGGGAGGATGGGAGCTGTTTTGGGCACTGGTTGAACTGGGACAGTGGTATGGCTTGCTGGGTTGGACCTGCTGCTACTGGCTGGTCGCTTGGGCAAGACTTCTCAGTTTTGTCTTCTGGGTCCATATAAGGGAATTTTCTGTGACCCTAGAGAAGACAAAATGAATTGACTCAGACTAACAAAGTTTTAATACAGATGATGGCTCAACCAGAACACATCTGCCTTTATCCTTAGGATATTTCTTTGTAAGACTCAGGATACCCCCTTTTCAAAATCATGGGCTCACAGATATCTCTTGACATCCACAGCATCTGATTTCTTTACTCTCCCAGTGTTGTTTCTGAAATACCCATCTGACCATTTCACTCCCTTGTTTGTGACCGTTTGGGGGCACCCTGCTGCCCTCAGGATAAAGTTGAGCTATTGTTACCTGATTTACAGGCTCCTCTCTCTTCATTCCATTCCAGGAATACCAACACCCAATTCAGACTTGAATCAGTTTTGCCTCTGGGCTTTGGAGTTCGCTCTTTCTTCTACTCGGATCATTTTCTGCCACTTTTCTTCCCTCTTCACCGTACTGAATTCACTTGGCTAATTTAGGACCCAGCTTAGGATATAACTTCCACCTGGAAACTTTCTTTGACCGTCCTAATCTTGACCCCCATCTCATCCCCAACTTAAAGTGCTCTAATGATAGCTTGCACTTCCTCTGTAGTAGTTTATGTTGAACTGTGTCAACTGTGTTGACTTGTCTGATAATCCTCACCAGAATGGAAATTCCTTGAGGCCAGGCTCCGTATTTCCTTTCTCGTTGTTCTACCTGGTAGCTGGCACAATGTAGGCATATAGGAGGTACTCCATAAAATTTTCTTCGATGGATCAGGAATAGAAGACCTATGTTCAAAGTCCTGGCCCTTCTATTTTGTATTGGCTTTTGATATGTTCCTTATACATTTAGGATCCCAGTTCTTCATTTATAAAAAGAGAAATTTAGTTAACATCATATGAAGTTCCTTTCAAACAAAAACATAATTGGGACTCTAATGCAACTCATTATCCATTCAACAATCATATTTTGCAGATGGTTAAGTTGGGAGTATTGTCATGGACCTCATTTCTTGAATAAGGATTGACAATTTCTCTTACATACATTAATGGTCAACAGATTCATACTTGTTTTTGTTTTGGTATTTCTGTCCTCGATCCAAGGTTTATTTAACTGCAAGATGCCATCTTCGTTTAGGCTGGTGGGTATATCTGAAGCCTTTTGAGCCTAAGGAAATAATAACTTCTGCTTCTATCCACTTTTTTATACTTACAACTATCTGTTTTTACCTAGAGGGAATTAATAAAATTTTTTGCTGTACTAAGAATTTGAAGTGAAGATAATTAAATAAGCCATTATGTGAGAACAGCAATATCAAATAAGAAAAAAAATCTGCAAATTTTGATTTTCCATGGATTTTAGTTGGCAATAGGTTTAATAATATATATTAAATGTATGAACTATTTGCCAGAAAGCTTTTCAAAATAGCATTGTATGAATACATAACTATGTGATGATAATCTGAGCCATTGATTGTATACCATGTATGGAATGTTTTATGTTTAGATTTATCAATAAACATATTTTTTAAAAAAGCACTATGCCCGCTGTATAAGTATGAATGTCAAATGTAAAGAATTATATTAGCTACACTTGAGATCTGCTAAATTAACTCCATGGTGGAGCAATTCATGTCAAAGTACAAGTTTATACTTGAGAATTATGTATTTTGGAGTATGCTACCTTCTACATTCCTAAAGTTTATTACCATAGGAATTGGACCCTCACTGTCTCAGATACTTCTTGCTGGCAAAGTTAACACCTTTAGATATTTCATTAATATGTAGGTATGAAATAAAATGAAGTGGTAATTTACTAAGCGTTTCCATAGGTACACTTACTTTTTCTGGTGATTGTGACTAGTTCAGGATTTGAAAATTGACTAAACTGTGTCCAAAAATTTTTCTTAACTTTATTACAAAACATTAATATTGAAATATATACCTGATGGCATAAAACATAGATAGTCTAATTAAACTCACTTCAAATGAATTTTATTCCCTCTTTTTAAAGTTTTCTTTCCCAGAGTAGAATTTCTTTTGTCTTTGGACAAAACTATATTTACCCTAGCGTTATAGACTAATTAGCATTGTTTTTGGTTTTTTTTTTTTCTATTTCTCTCTCCATTACTTACAGACATTGTTGCTTATTTAGCAATTCTTAATGATCTCTGACCTCCTTACTCAGCAAAGCCCACTTCCAGGTCAGGTGGCCTTGACCCTATGTGATCGGAGTACACTGTTAGCAGCACGTCAGGAAATCAGCAGAGACAAATGGATTTGTTATTTCTCTACTTTGCAAATTTAGCTCAGATCAGAGCCAATGAAAATGATTTGATGACTCAATGCTTATGTAGAAATCTTGTTGAAAATCTATACTTTTCAAGAAAGTAAGAGTACATCTTTACTTTATATGGAAAATAAATTATGTGGCTTGTTTTAGGGGTAGCTTTTGTGTTTGATTATAGATTACTTATATTCTTTGCAAAATTTCTAAGTAAGATAAAGAAATTAAGAAAGCAATGTCCATACTGATATGAATCCATCTCAAAATGAATTTCAATGTTTATGTTATACATTGGGTAAATGAACATGTAAATTAAAGTTCAAACCTCAAAGATTACTGAACATATTGATGTGCAACTGAGTGATATTATAAATTTGTTTATATTCTTTTAAACTATTCAGTTCCATCATTCAGACCCATGATTCTTAATTAATGGGTGATGAGGGATGTAGTTTTAAAACAATGTAGTACTTTGTCTTATAGTTTTGATTTTTAAAATTACAATAGTTGCTATACCTAAGTTGATATTTCAGATAACATTATAGGAAAATAAGTTTTTCATTATCAAAAGATTGAGAAACCCTGTTTTAACTAATCCACATAAAAGGTTGGTCAAAGGCAAATATGTAACATTGCAGAAAGAAGTGGAAAATGAACTCTTTCACTGGAATAGGGCAGTGGGTTGTTCTCATGGATTAAGAATCCAGACCTTCTAGGGAAGATAGAGGTGTGGGAATCCAAAGACCCAACTTGGTGAAGTTAACACTTGGTGAAGTAAAAGGAGTAAAGAAAAAAAAATCCATGCCCAAAACAGTTCCTATCACATAGTAGACACTCAATAGTTTTGAGGGAATAAATGAATTGATTGGTATAATTTACTTCTGACATCGGATATAGAAAAGATACAGAGGAAATAAATAGGAGTGATGAGAGGCATAAGCTATTTGGGCACGTGCTAGAAGTTCTTATTCATATTTAAATGAAAACAGGGTCTCAGATGCCAGTTGGCTTCGCTATTTTTATCCCTGGGAAGGTAAAGGAAATGAAAACTGCTATTGTGGGGTCTAATTTTAACCAAGAAGAGATTGGTTAGTAAAATAGAAGTGAAAGGAACCTTTATCCATTAATTGAACAAGTATTTGTTGAGTGTCTGCTGTATGCCAGACACGTGGAAAATCCTGACCCTATCATTTTAGCTGTTTTTATAACCAAGGAGCAGATGATGGATATATTCAGACATGTACTATAGACTTTAGGAGGGAAAATTTCAAGCATTTGGAGATGTAGATAAGATCCTATAGCCTGAGACTTTAAAAGAGAAGATGACTGAGATGAAATTCAACCCTTAAGTTTGGATCAGGGTCCTTCCCATGTGCATCCAAACCTCCTCACACCTTCCCTCTTAAATCCAGCATCAAATTGCTTTTGTATTCCTCTCGATTTGTTGTGAAAGGTTGAGCTTCAGGAGGGCAGTATTGAATCTCCTGTGTCTATTTTAGTGTCCCTAGTCCCTAGAATAGTGTCTGGCACGTAGCTGGTACTCAATAAATATATATGGGAGGGATGTGGGGAGAGGAAGATCAAATTCTGATAATACAATCATGAATGTGTCTCAGAATAATCAAATGATAATGTATACATTCGCACACACACACATTCCAAGTCTTAACATTCCACAATTTCTTGAATGATTAGAATTAGAGGTTTAAAAGGTTTCAAAAATGAAAAAGAGAGATAGCTGTAGCTGCCAAGGTCATGCTTGAATTAACTCAAAATGTAAAAGGCCATTTAAAGAAAAACACAAGGAAAGGCAAATAACCAAGAACAAATACCAAAGATGGAGATAATCCCAGTAGAATAGTCCTAGGAAGATTAGAGTCCAGAGTGAGTTGAAGTATGTAAAAAATTCTAAAAACAACAAAAGAGACTTAAGAAGCTGGCAAGGAACAATCGTATAGAAAATAAAGGTGACAAAATAAGCCAGACGCAGAAAACTGGAATGCTAGAAAACAAGTGAGTTGTGCCCATTTTTGATAATGACATAGAATTTCTGCCAAGACGGAAATACTATTTTTATCACATTTTTTATTGCAGAATTTTGTTTTACTTTTCTTGAAAAGAAGAACAAGAAAGGGATAAGCCTTCTGATGAGAAAAACACAAAACTATTCATCTCCTCTTATTCTTGCCTTTTAATCAAGTATAATGATTTCCCACCTAGTAAGGGAACAAAAAAAACCTAAGAGGGAATTGAGGCCCACACAGCACAATACGATTTCCTTAACCTTTGGTTGTGTATTGAAGTCTCTAGATGACACCCACAGGTCTGACAACACTAACAACTGTGACTGTCCAACTGTAGCCAGTCTTCTTGGGGGCATTTCAGAGAATGTAAAAAGCCTAAAACACCCTGAGGATAGATAAAAGGAGGAAACATGAAATCTCTCCAGCAAAATTCTAGAAGTTGTTTTGAAACTTCTTCAGAAAAGGAAATGCTCATCATTAGGTACCAATAGGAAGACATTAGGCAGGACTACGTATTTTTCTGTTCGATAGAATAACTATCACAGGATGAAGCAAATGTGATAAATGTGGCCTATTGACTCTCAACAAGGCAATTTTCACAATCTCAGGAATTCATTGTGTACTGAATGGGAGAAACAGGAGCTCAGTCATTGAACATTTAAGTTGGTGCATAACTAAGTTTATATAACCAAACCCAAAGAGAAACCAAACTTAAAAATGGGTCCGTGTGCTCTCAGAGTATGATCTGGAAACATCTACTTCTGTTTTATTCTAGATTTCTCTTTATCAGGATTTGATTGATGGGGGGGTGATGAAAATAATAGAAATAACTAACATTCGTTGAACATGTGTATGTCAAACAGTCTTCTAATGCTTTCCACATATTTATTTATTTAATCCTCACAACAATCCTCAGTGGTTGGTACTCTTTTATCTCTACTTTATAGACAAATAAACTGAGGTACAGAGAATTTAAGTAACTTTCTCAAGGTCACACAATTCTTAAGTGGCAAAGCTATGATTCAAGCCCAGACTGTTACTTAATAAGTGACATAAATGATGTCTTTTAATTTGTGAAGGTAAAAAGCTGAAATTTACAACTAAAGTGGAAAAATATAGATTTATTTTCCAAAAGAACTCTAATAGATGAGGAAAAGTGACTGAACAAGGCAAAGTTCATTTGAACCAAATGTAAATTTGTCGACTTAGTTTCCAAAAAAATCAACTGCAAATATAAAGAGAGGAAACGGATCTTACTTACAGTTCATATGAAGAAATGTTGGTGGTTTTAATTGACTAAAGGCTCATTGTGACTAATGTATAGCATGATGTGATTGTCAACAAAATGCAATCTTAAACTGCATTAAAAGAAGCAAAAGAAGTATAAAGCCATTGTGTGTATGGATATGTATGTATATAAATGATTAGGAGGTAAGGAGACTCCATACTATGTCACATGAGGAATGAGTATACTCTCCTAAATGAAGTTCTGAAGGCCTGACAATGCAAAACATCTTATTCACAGGATAATTTAGGCATCTATCAAGTCCTTTCCTTCTCCAATATCCCTTGATTCTATGAAAGATTCTGTACTAGAACAGAGAAAGCCTACTTAGGAAGAATTTAGTAGTTTTTGGAGAATGGTCAGATTTATGGAGTGTCTGACAGGCAGACCAGGAGCAATACATGGGAAGTTACAGAAAGGTAAAATTGACTCAGTTTTAGCTAAGAACACACTCAGTTGGTCTTGTGTAGAAGTTTTATGAGGTAGTGAGTTTCCCATCATGGAATTTGTTTGATCTGAGGGTGATGGCCAATTAATGGGGATGTGGAGAGAGGATTCACTCATAGTTCAGCAAGATGGGGGAGCTCTTAGTCTCTTATAACTGCAGGATTCCAAATAGCTAAACTATTACTGGGCCTCCTTCGGAGAAACAAGCAGTGAAGAATGTATGAGATGCCTGAGTGTTGGAGCTGCACCAACTGGCAGGACAGTGGACAAGTTGAGACCTGGAGATGTTTTGAATGGAAGTTAGAGTGAGTTATGAACTAAATCAAATGCAGGTTTCTAAGTTAAAAGTAGATATTTGTTTTTGCCTTCCTAGTGAAAATTCCTTTAATTTTGCTTTAAATGGTAAGAACAAATTGTTTTCCAACATCACCATATATTTTGAGATGTTTCTGGCCCCACCTGCAGGTAGGCTTTTTCCATGAGGTAATGTTTCCCACTGCCCCTCCACTGCTACCTCAGATTTCTAGGCACAAAAAGCCCAAAAGAAATAATTGACTTCTAGGAGTATGCCTAGTAAGTATCACCTGAACTTAAATGGGTGATTTCAGATTTCATTTTAAGCTTTCCAACAATACATGATTAAGACAGAATGAGCTCACTCTAGATGCCTCATGGGAAAAAATGGGGTAAAGACTGAGGAAAGAATACAAAAACCACACTGTCTACCCTTTTGAAATCCCAGAGTTACAGGGGACTCAGAGACCCGCCGTCTTCCTAAACTGTGAGTGAATTTCCTTCCCAACATCCTCATTAAGGGGCCATCACCCCATGCCCGAACAAATTCCATGATGGGAGATTCAATAACCTCCTAAAAAGTTTCTCCTCCTGTTTAAACATACCAGATGTAACAGGAAGAAAGTGAGGGGAGCAAAAGGAGATAGCAAATAATGGAAAGGGTGAGAAAGAATGTGGGAAATGGTTTGGGAAAGGATATTATTCCACAGTGGTTTATTCCCCCTCAGAAGTAGAGAGCAAAATTTAAAGTACTGAGAAAAAACAATTCTTCCTTATACCAATACATTTTCCTTCCCCCTTTGGCTTTCTTTTTTAACCAAGTCAGCTTGACATTTATGATTCTAGTTCTTTTAAATACTATGATTACTAATTCAAATGAATCAACAATTTTTTTTAAATTTTAATAAAGAGACTAGTTTGCAGGAAAATACAGAACTCCTATATACCCCACATCCTATTAGTAACACCTTGTAGTATTTTGGTACATTTTCTACATTGATGAAAAACATTATAATTGTAATGTTAACTATAGTGAATGGTCTACATTAGAGTTTACTGTGTTTTACAGTCCTATTTAAAAATATATATTTGTTCTAATAACATATGTACAGCCAAAAATTTCCCCTTTTAGCTGCATTTAAATATATAATTCAGTGCTGTTAAGTATGTTCACAATATTGTGCTACCAACACTACCATCCATTAACAAAACTTTCTGATCACCCTAAGTTGAAACTCTGTATAATTTAGGCATTAGCTTCTTCTTCCCTACTCTTACCCTGGCTGTTGGTAACCTGTATTCTAGATTCTGGCTATATGAGTTTGCTTATTCTAATTGCTTCACATTAGTGAGATCAGACAACATTTATCCTTTTGTGTCTTGCATATTTCACTCAACACAGTATCATCAGGGTTCCTCCATGTTGTCACTTGTATCAGAGCTTCATTCCTTTTCATGGCTGAGTAATATTCCATTGTATGTATGTGCTACATTTTGTTTATCCACAACAATAATTTTTAAAACTATTTCCTTTATTTCCATTGAACCAAAACAATGACACTAGACTAGTGGAGTCTCCACAAGCTTGGGAGTTGGATTCCGAGGTTTGAGTCCCAGCTTTGCTATTGACTGGCTCTGCAGTCTTGGCTTTAACAGCTATAAACCCTAGTTCCCTTATCTGTAAAATGGGGATAATGACACCGCTACTGCAGGAGCATTAGAGGCCTTGGTGAAATAAATATAAAGATAGAAAATCATCCAGTCTAATGCCTGAGGGGGTTTTTGTTTGTTTTGTTCCTTGCTCTGTCCCCAGCATGTAGGATGCTTGACAAGAGCAGGTGCTCACAAGTGTTCATAAAATTAATACTGAATGAATGAATGAACAAATGAATGTGCTCAGTAAATGCCAGCTATTGTTAAAGTCGTGACAGTGCTGTGTCAGACAGGGAATGACTTTATAAAGCAAGAAGCTGAATATTCAGAGATTAGGAGAATGCTTATTATTTTTCCCATCATGTAGCATAGCCTTTTAAAAACTATACTAAAACTATGACAGTTATGTAGCCTTTGTAGTCTTTCCTAAGTTCTTACTCCATGTTTTCTGTGAGTTATCTAGAGTGGACTCATTCTGTCTAGTAATGTATTGTTTGAAGACTTGAAATAAAAACTGAAACCAAGTTAAATACAGCTGGTAGCCATTCAGGTATAGATACGATAGTAGGTTAATTTCCAAATACATTTTCTTTCTTTAATCCTTCTTTTTGTTTGTAAAATAAGCATTTAGTGAAAAAAAAAAGTACGTTTTCAGTGTCTGGTGTTCTGTTTTTAAAGACTGAGTTTGATAGAGTACATAATATTAGTTGTTGGTCATTGCCCAGGATGTCAAAGCAGGAAGAAATAAAGCCAAATGAACTCTTAAATATAATTTATGAATTTCGTTCCTGGAGCTAAGTGAAACACAATGAGGAGGCTTTGAATTCTTTAATAGTCAGAGTATAGCATATGTTTTCACAAAAAGAAGACGAGTTGCATCAAGTTGAAATGTTTGAAAAAAAAATCCACTTCTCTACTTAAATAACCGAGAAAATGGATAGGATCTAGATTCAGAACCATGTAACCAAAAATGATAGTGGGTTGGGAAGGAAAGATGATGTGGAGGGTGATGATGAGAAAGAGCTGTCCCATTTTGATCCTCATGGCAAAAAGAGAAATGAAACAAGAATATGACCTCTGTATTGCATTACAGATGGGCAGGACCAGAATATAATGGAAACCAGACCTTATAACTCCTTCTCATAAACTGTCTTCTGATATCATCTAATTGCTCATTGCCTGCTAATCTTATCTTCCTTCAAGAGCCAGTCTTAAAATTATGCTGCATTATAATTAGCTAAACACATTGTACTTATCCAGAACACGTAGTAAAAGCTTAATAAATATTTATTGATTGATTTCTATGCTCTAAGCAGGTAGGTTTTCTTTCTGGCTTCACACAAATTCACTTGTATCTGCCAGAAAAGTTTCTGTGCTGTTCCTCCACTTAACCTGGAACACTATCCCCATAATCACCAAGGCCAAAGAGCACCTCTTCTCTGAAGCCTTCTCCAATTCCACCAACCAAACGAAAGCCATCTCATCCTTACAGAAACACCTTTTGTGCATACGGCTGTGGTCATTTTGGAATTCTTTTTAAGATTCTGCTTCTGACATTCTTATGTTGGCTCTGACAGACGCAGCCCCCCTTGCTACACAATGTACATTCCTTGAGACTCGACATTGAGTCTCCTTTCCCATAGGGGTAAACACACACACACACA
The DNA here is from genome assembly GCA_004026745.1 of Myrmecophaga tridactyla. Classification (NCBI taxonomy): domain Eukaryota; kingdom Metazoa; phylum Chordata; class Mammalia; order Pilosa; family Myrmecophagidae; genus Myrmecophaga; species Myrmecophaga tridactyla. The sequence continues at coordinate 46,557 of PVIY010016464.1, forward strand.
CAGACACCCCCCCTCCAATGTGATGTCCAGCACTTGGGAAGCAAACTCAGAGGGTGTGTTCCACAGCTGCATAATCAAATTTTTAGCAGTAGTAAAAAAATAAGACAATCCTGATTGCTTCCTCTATAAGTCTGCCAAGAATAGATATAAATGGAATCAAGGCTGTGATAGATGCATCTATTTCACTCAAACAGGTGATCAAAACCTAATACATTTGTACCTCAAAATTGCTTTAAGGTAGATTGGATGAATAACAGAAAGTCTTCCAAAGGGAAATAATATATGGTATTATATTTAGTTGAGAGGCCTGTACAATATTTGAGCTACTATATGAAACACAGTTTTGATTCATTCAATCTTTAGAAAAGAGGTTTGGAAGAGATTAAACTATATATTGCCAAAGCTTATAGATTCTCACAAGCATCTGGTTTCCAAACCTCCCCGTGTGAGTTGAACCATTCAGTAGGCTGGAGCTCGAGTGCAAAATAGAGAACATGGTGTCTGCTTTCAAGCCTTTTATGCTATAAACTAAAAGGACGGACAGTACAGGCCATGAGGATGTTTAGAATCATAATATGCATCCATGCGGTCCCAACACCAATAAAACGTGCCTGTCTATGGATGTAGGTACCTAGGTATATAATAGTGAAGTTAGTGGCTAAATGTGTTTAACATTGGATTGAAACCAATTACTTTTTCATTTTCTCAGGCTCCATGGAAAAGGTAAAATTATAGTCCTTCTCTTTTGGAGAGACGTGTAGGCTTTGGTGGAGCAGAAACCAGAACTGGTTTAGTGTTTTGGTGAATCCTGAATACAGGATTCTGCATTCACAAGAAATATAATAAGTAGAGGATGTTGGGAAGTTACCTGGCCAAAGAGGTAGGATACATGGGGTCTGAAATGGGAAGATGCGGAGGACCTTCTTGTTCAAGATTAGACATGATGAAAGAAAGCACTGCAGAGTTGAAATACAGCGGAGAGGAAGATGAGGAGGAATTGCAGGGTCTGTGAACTGCTAGCACAGAATTTGAATTGCCAGTTTTAAAGGTGGCATTTAAAGTGATCACCTAGTACTAAGTTTTAAAAACGGGGAAAGGAAGAATAAAATGAAAACACATTTGTTCCTCTTTTTCCATGTTTTTACTGAGTACTTAAATTTCAAAGCCTCAGGGCTAGGCACTTTGGAAAATAAAAGATGAAGTGGAATTTGTCAGAAGCAAGGAAGCTTTTAAAAAGGAAGAAATTCTTTTCCTAATTCGTTAAGTCTATTAATGTCTCATATATTTGAAACACTTTAAAAGTATTTATTAATATTCCCATCACAGTGTATTTCAGGTGACTAATTTCTATTTTTTATTTGTTAGAAATCTAAAGAAAATTTACTAAGATTGTAAATAAGACCTCTAGAAATCCAAGCATATTATAATATGGTCAAAATGAGCTTTCATTATCTGTGATTGCATGAGAATAAACTCATGAGGTTTAAAATCAGATTAGTTCTCTTTTATCCATCTTAATACAATTACCTGAAATTAGCATGTGCGAAAGGAGATTTAGTAACTTTTAGATTGTTCTCTAATTAGCTCTAGGACTTTATTTGAACTTTGCTCCCTCTGTGTGGGTAATAGCTTGTTGTTTTCTAAGCACAATTCCCTTAGCTATGAATTTAGTCGCTAGAGCACCAATCACATCTGGTAGCCACAGGAAACAGTGACCTGGCACGGGTTCAACCCTTCTTGGGGGAAGAGGTATTATAATAGTGAATTTACCTTGCTGGGGCTGATGGTTTAAGAATGTGGAAATGAGTGGCCCTGTGGACATAGACAGAACCCTGACAGTTTATATCCCCCTTAGCAGGGCTGCAGTCAGGCCCTAGGCTGAGGCCTCCACCAACTCCTCTTTGGAGTTGTCCTTGCCTCCCAGAGACCACTGTAAGGTGACATTGTCAATGGGGAGGAGAAGAGGTAGAGCCGAGTGGAACAATTTGTGATCAGAGGGTCAGAGTCTAAGGGAATGCCATTACTCAGTAGATGGTGACCAGATTACCACATAGAGCTATGGGGGGGTCTAGTGAGAATACTTATCTTAGAGAATTTTTATAGCACTCTCTGTGTGCCAGATACTGTTGTAATCTCTTCACAAATATGAACTCATTTCATCTTCATTACCACCCTATGAGGCAGGTGCTATTATTAGCCCCATGTGCCTTAGTTTGGTAAAGCTGCTGGAATGCAACACACCAGAGATGGATCAGCTTTTAATAAGGGGATTTATTTAGTTACAAATTTACAGTTTCTCCTAGGAAAGGCAGCTGGCTTTCATCTGGATTCCTCTGTCATCTTGGAGATACACGGCGACATCTGCTGACCTTCTCTCCAGGCTTCTGGGTTGCAACGGCTTTCCCCAGGGTGTGTCCTTTTTGTATCTCCAACTGTCCGGGCCTGAGCTGCTGAGCTCTCTTCTGACCTCTTGTGCTGGTTTGAAATGATGTATGGACCCTAGAAAAGCCATGTTTTAATCCTAATCGCATTTTGTAAAGGCAGCCGTTTCTTCTAATCCCTATTCAGTATTGTAAATTTGGAACTGTAATTAGATCTCCCTGGAGATGTGATTTAATCAAGAGTGGTTGTTAAACTGGATTAGGTGATGACATGTCTCTACCCGCTTGGGTGGGTCTTGATAAGTTTCTGGAGTCCTATAGAAGAGGAAACATTTTGGAGAATGAAGGAAATTCAGAGAGAGCAGAGAATGCTGCAGCACCACAAAGCAGAGAGTCCATTAGCCAGCCACCTTTGGAGATGAAGAAGGAAAACGCCTCCCGGGGAGCTTTATGAAACTGGAAGCCAGGAGAGAAAGCTAGCAGATGATACTGTGTTCACCATGTGCCCTTCCAGCTGAGAGAGAAGCCCTGACTGTGTTCGCCATGTGCCTTCTCACTTGAGAGAGAAACCCTGAACTTCATCGGCCTTCTTGAACCAAGGTATCTTTCCCTGGATGCCTTAGATTGGACATTTCTTTAGACTTAATTGGGACATTTTCCCGGCCTTAGAACTGTAAACTAACAACTCATTAAATTCCCCTTTTTAAAAACCATTCCATGTCTGGTATATTGCATTCTGGCAGCTAGCAAACTAGAACACCTCTCTCTCTCTTTTAAGCTTCCAGTAATTAAATTAAATGTCACTCATTGCCAGAGGCACTCCCCTTTGCCAACCACAGATGTAATCATCCATAGATGAATTTCACATGCTGGTAACTTAAGTCCACAGCAAGAGAACTGAGCACCATCACCTGGCCAAGTTGACACCTAAACCTAACTACGGCACCATGTCAGTCATGAGGAAATGGAAACATAGAGGAAACATAGAGAGGTTGAGTAACTTGTCCAAATCCCGAAGCTGGTAAGAGGCAGAGCTGCAGTTCAAACTTGGTAAACTGTAATTACTTATCAGGATACGGAAGAACCTATACAGCAAAACATAGGTAGTGTTTCATCTTTGTGATTATTCAAGGGTCCAAGGTACTATGGTTAGTGGCAGAGGCAGCTTATTCCGGACACCTGTGCCACAGGACTGGCCGTAGCAGCTTGCAGGCTGACTTTGCTCCAGAGTAGACGGTGAGATGGGCTCTGATGGTTGGGACCGAGAGAGGCCAAATCCTAAGGGGAAGCACTGCCTTTCAAAGAATGTGCAGGGCTTAAATGTTAGTTTTTAAAAAATCAAACCAGCAAACAGAGGAACTATGCACAGGACTAATTTGCCTGTAGGTAGAGTGGGCAGCTACCTGATAGGGAAGCACTTTCTCTACTCTGCCCTCAAATGGTTATCCCCACCCCTCACTCCTCCATACCAGCTTTCTGCTAGGGAAGGCTGGAGTTTCACCAGGAGAACTTCATTCCTTTGCATGAGAGCATGGCTCCTGATAAAATGTATAGACCCTTGGGCACGGCAGTAAATTATTCACTCAGTGCAAAATTAGCTAACAGATGCTTCCGGTTAGATATTAAACCAGGATCTGGTGTTAGAAGAGGGAGGGGAGAGGACAGCCTCAGAGAATTGTGCGAGGAATGTTTGCTCATTGATATGGCTGTGCCGGTGTCTCCCAGGAGATTAGAAGCCCTTGGAGGATGACCATACCCAGAGACTAACCTTTGGCTTGATGACTGCAGCCCCCGCCTGTCCTGTCTCTAGCGTACTGGGCCAGTCAGGGTAAAGTTTACAAGTTCAGTTTATGCCTATGCCTTCCCAAGGGATAGGGAGAATGAAGAACTGGGTGTTCACTAACAGGGTCCTGAAGGCAAAAACACTGGGCATTTTTTAAAAAGGGAACAAGCAGTTTGACAAAAGGTAAGTCCCTCTGAGCCTCAGGCAGCTGAGGCGACCAGCCCGTGGCGATTACTCAGCCACACCCAGCGTCCTGCCACCTACCCCGGTTTCTGGCTCCACCTGCGTCACTGTTGAGATGACTTACCAGCCAGAGTGAACACATGTGATAAAGGTGTCCGACTGGGGGACAGACATTACCTCTCCATTGAGAAGGCCAGTAACTCAGGACCATGTACCAGGAGCCCTGATTTGGAACAGGAAACCTTAAAAAGTGAGTTGAGGTTGGTTTTGTTGGGAAACCTTAGGAAAAAGAGGAAGGGGGTGGGGATGGCATGAGAAGAGACAAGGGGGCTGCTGTCTGTGAGTTCTCTTCTGCTGGAGACTAAGGCTCTGCCTCATTGCTCTAGCTGCTTCTCTCCTATGAAATGCCAGTGTTTAAGGTAGTACATGGGGCACTGGCTTTATCCAGCCAGTGACATTTCAAGAAAGTAGGAAGAACCTGACTTTCTCTGCTGCTTTGAGAGAGTCTTTAAATGTTTACTAGGAGACTTCTGCCTTCTTGAACTAGGAATATTGTGAGTTTGTTGGAACAGAGGTTTTTGAAAACAGTATACTCTGAAGAGATGTTGGTTGCCTTTACCAGGTATTTGTTCCAGGACAAGTGAGCCAGCTTCCCCAGAGTTAACTATGCAATGTATAACTTTTGTTTGCCAAATTTACAAACTGCCAGTCCAGAGTTATGTT
>PVIY010016465.1:0-51640 GCA_004026745.1 Myrmecophaga tridactyla
AGTTATTCTAAAAAAAAATCTACAAATCAAAGAAACAGCCAAATCATCAATCACACTGCTCTGCTCTAATACATCTCTAAAAATATATTTCTCTTTTAATCAGCATAAGAATGATAAATGTGTAAAAGTGAAACAGAACAAAACATCTACCATAATTTGCTAACATAAAATGATCATATAATAATTTGTTTATGAAGATAGTTTTATTCAGAGATATTTAGAAAGGTTAGAGCTTATATTTTAAATTTTGTTATCTTTAAATTCTGAAATGTTTTACTCTTTGTATAGAAATAATAACTCCCTGGAACTTCAATATGTGGCATCCAAAACTCAAAATTTGGTTCTCCAGCTCTGAAAGTTAGCATGGTTCCACACAGCAATGGTTAAAAAACTAAAATAAATCAAACTCCAATTAAAGATGTAATGAAATGGATCTAGTTAAAGCCAAAATAAATCAACACACAAGGTAAAAAAATAATATTGTGTGTATTTTAAAGCTTTAACTTCTGTGTGAAATAAAAGAAAAATGTTTATTTTGTCCAAAATTTGCACTAATTTAATCTGCGTAGTGAGTTAAACAATCTAATTCAGCTTTATTCAATATGAAACTTAGATAAGAAGAAAAATGTTTTATATGGATTAATGTTTTCTACACAGCATTTTAGAACATTTGGGGCAGAAAATAAAAAAGTGCCTGCAAATCTTTTGAGAGATTGAGAAAAAATAAAACTATTTAATTCCCCAGTTAGCCAAGGCTTCAATTTTAAAGCTTGCCCTTATGAAACTTATTTCTATAATAGTAACCTAAACCTACCTGGAATTAGTGCCTAACAGCCATCTCCAGAGGATCTTTGCTGTTGCTTAAATGTGGCCTCTCTCTAAGTCAAACTCTGTGCTTTCCCTCAACATGGGAGATAATTTCCATGAGTGTAAGCTTGGCACTGGCAGCATGAAACATAATTGGTCCTAGCATCACTAGTCATAACTGGGCCTACCACTGTGAGACATAAGCTCCAAGGATGAGACTGGCCCTGACATCATGGATGAACTGACCAAAAGGGGGGAAACAAATAGAGTTTCAATGGCTAAGAGATTTCAAATTGAGCTGAGAAGTCATTCTAGAAGTTGCTCTTATGCAAGTTTCAGCCAAATATTGCAAACTGCCACAATACAGGAAACCCCAACCAATCCTAAATATATACAATGCTCTATAAAATCTTATTAAGTTTTAAGTTTATTTTTCAGAGGCTTGAAACCTCCAGATTGTTCCAATGCCAGAAAAGCTCTGAAACCCAGAAATACTGAACTTTCCAAGAAAAAAACCGATTTAATCAATTCTTCCATTTTCCCCTTAAATCTTATTAACAACTCACTCCTCTTTAATAATCCTCCTATTAATTTTTCTCCTAGCCTCCTGCCTCTTACAATGTCTAACTAAGTTTATTCATGGGTCAAGAGCAGCCATGACCAACCAGCAAAACTATGAAAACATACTCCTACTTTTTCTTTTAATTTGCATATGGGCAGGAGGCACCAGGGATCGAACTCCAGACCTCCAGCACCGCAGGTCGGAGCTCTGCCTGCTGAGCCATGGCAGCTGCCCCATACTCCTACTTCAGCTCCTGTTACAGCAAAAAAAATTTCTACCAACCCATTCCGACTGAGGATACCCAGAAGCCCAATTAATGATGCCTCTGCTAGGCTTGAAGCAATTTTTCCTTTTACAATTATGCCGTTTTGATAGGAGGAAGTAGCCATAGAAAAGAACATGGTATCCCTATTCCTTCTAAAAATTGCTTTGCGCTAAGCTAAGGCACCCCCCCCCCAAAATAAAAACCCTCAACCCAGCCCCAATCAATAAAATAAAAAGGCAGGAATGTCAGGTCTCAGAAAAAGGAATTCATCATATAACATGGATTCTGTGTCCCCCTCAGTTTCTCTCCTCAGCAGCTTCTCTGACAGGACTTGATGTGGCAGCAAGATAGATGAGCATGGACACAACCAGACCCCAGCCACTGGGAAGCAAAACAAGACAACCATGAGCATGAGGTCATGGTCTGCTCCAGCCTGATAACTCCTGGTGATGCCTGCAGCTACATGTTGCTCCCCAGACCTCTCAGCACTTTTTTCTTTTAAAACCACAAGCTGTCAGAAAGAGAACTGGAGCCATTTTTCTTTCCTTTTGCTGGCAGTTTTCACTGGCTCCTGCCTGCCTGCTTTCTCTTTGCTTTCTCTCCCTTCAATAAGCCTGTTAAGCTTTGACTTGCTGTCCCATGTGGATTCCTTAATGACTCCATGCTTAACAGTTAGATTATATGGTGAGCAAATAAAACTGTTTAAAATGAGCAGAGAGAAACAAGTGCTAGAGAAAATGTGGAGAAAGAGATGTACCTACTCACTGTTGGTAGGGAAACTAAGAAGTGCAGCCTCTTGGAGGGTTGTGTGGTGTTTCCACAGGAGGCTAGGGGTGCAGTTACCATATGATCCTGCAACACTGCTGCCCAGAGTTCACCTGTATGAACTGAGTGTGAAGACAAGATGGGCATTTGCACACTGGTATTTGTGGTGGTAGTGTTTGTGATTCACAATGGATGGAGTTGAACTAAGGGTACACCAATTGAGGAATGGAAGAAGGAACTGTGGTTTATACATACAATGGACTACTGAGTAGCCACAAGAAGGAGTGAAGTTGTGAGGCATGCAACTAGGTGAATGAAACTTAACACTGTATGTTGAATAAGGTATCAGAAACAAAAAGACAAATATTATCGTGCCTTGCTCATATGGACTAATGATAATATACAAACTTGGTGAACTGAAGTCAAGAGCATGGGTTATCAGGTTGGGGCATATCATAAAGGATCCTAGATTGTAAGCTCCTACAATGGTCACATGTATTCAGGAGTTGTAACTGTTATTTCTAAATTCTGAGATACTGAGCTGTTTGTATATAACCTGGCCATTCCCAGACAACTTGGGTATTTATATGATATCTGAGATGCAGAGTTAGAGCTCTGAAGCTATGAAAGTCAGCAGTACCCCATACAGGAAATGTTTAAAAGTTGAAAAAGGGATCAGACTTTAACTAGAGATATGAATGAAGTAGATCTGGATAGGACAGTGGTAGAACAAAATACATGGTATAGGACAATATCACCCATATTTTCAACTTCAATATAAGACCAAAGGGAGAGATGTTTAGTTGGTGTAAAATTCATTTTTGGGGTAGCACATTATATAATTTAACTTGTATGGTCAGTTTAGTTGAACACCATAAGTACATGGAATCTTGAATAGGGTGCATTAGCTAAGGTTCTCTAGAGAAACAGAATCAGCAGGAAATATCTGTAGATCTAAAATTTATAAAAGTGTCTCATGTAACCATGGGAATGTAGAGTCAAAAACCCATAGGGCAGGCTGTGAAGCTGATGACTCCAATAAAGGGACTAAATGAACTCCACAAGAGAGATTCACCAGCCAAAGCAGGAAGAGAGACTGTCTCTTTTGAATTCTCCTTAAAAGCCTTCCAGTGATTAGATTAAGTGTCATTTATTACCGAAGACACTCCCCTTGGCTGATTACAAATGCAATCACTGTGGATGCAGCCAATGTGATCATGATTTAATTCTATGAAATGTCCTCATAGTTAGAGACAGGCCAACACTTGCCCAACCAGACAAATGGGCACACCACCTGGCCAATTTGATGCATGAACCTGAGCATGACAGTTGACCCCTTGTCAACTTAGCAGCTGTACACATCACCTTAAACCATACTTAATCTTTAAGTAGAAAACAATAAAAGATACATTTTTTTCCTCACCTAACAATACTCAAGTGACACACGAACAACTGGAAATGCATTAAATCTCCCCAGAACAGGATGAAAGTCCTTGGGTAATATTCATTCTTAAACTTGATATCTTACAACTTAAATATTATATCATGAATGAAACAGCACTACAGTCCTTGTTCTGTAGCTGATCACGTGGTCAAAGTTCATATTTATCACTACCTTCTTCCACTACCCATTCCATGTTCCTTTTACCCTCAGCAAGCACTTCAGCTGACAGTGGTTCTTTGCCTGATGGGTTGACCCAAACCTTCATTCCTGAAGTTTCAGAGCCATTGGCAGTCCTGCCTGGATCAGATTGTTGCAGCTTTCATTGATTTTAATCACAGGTCATGGTAGTACTAAAAAGCACATTAGGGGATCTCCTATATTCCTCCATTGTGTTGCAGACCTATTTCCCCCTGATAGTCAAGGTCAATCATCCCACCAGTAAAGTAATCCTCTTCTTGACTTGATGATCCAAGGGCATGACTAGCCCAAAGTAACCAAGTGGCAGCCTTAGATTCAAGTTCAATGGAATAATTGTTGTTTCTGGTGGAAGCACTCCAACTTTCTGGAACTAAAACCTGTAGACCAGCAGAGCTCAAGGTCGCAGGGACAGGAAGCAAAAATTTTCCTAGTGGATCACTGGGGGTAATAATGAGTGGTGCCACTCCCATTTCCACCCCTTGGTTTCTGGACCCATGGATCCTGGATATGGGAAAAACAGCAATATACAGTGGACGCTGATTCAGAGCATACATAGCTTCCTAGAGAACATTACCTCAGCTTTGCAAGGTATTGCCACCTAGTTGGCACTGTAAATGACTTTTAAAGACGCCATTCCACTGTTTTATCAATCCAGCGGCTTCTGGATGATGGGAATATGGTAAGACCAGAGAATTCCATGAGTATGTGCCCATTACACACATAACTTGCTTTGAAGTGTGTTTCTTGATCAGAGGTAATGCTGTGTAGAATAGCATGATAATGGATAAGGCATTCTGTAAATCCATAGATGGTAGTTTTGGCAGAAGCATTATGTGGAGGGAAAGCAAACCCATATCCAGACTATGTGTCTGTTCCCATTCGGACAAGTTGCTGCCCCTTTCATGAAGGGAGTGGTGCAATGTAATCAATCTGCCACCATATAGCCAGCTGGGCACCTCGGGGAATGGTGCCATATTGGGGGCTGAGTGTGGATCTCTGCTGCTGGCAGATTGGGAAATCAGCAGTGGCTGTAGCCAGATCAACCTTCATGAGTGGAAGTCCATGTTGCTGAGCCCATGCATAACCTCCATCCCTACCACCATGACCACTTTGTTCATGAGCCCATTGGGCAGTGACAGGAGTTGCTGGAAAAAGAGACTGACTGGTATCCACAGAACAGGTCATCTTATCCACTTGATTATTAAAACCTTCCTCTGCTGAAGCCACCCTCTGGTGTGCATTCACATGGGACACAAATATCTTCATGTTTTTAACTCACTCAGAAAGCTCTATCTACATACCTCTTTTCCAGACCTCTTTGTAACCAATTTTCCAATTATGGTCTTTCCAAGTCCCTGATCATCCAGCCAAACCATTAGCAACAGCCCATGATTCAGTACACAAATACACCTCTAGCCAGTTCTCCTTCCAAGAAAAATGAACAACCAGGTGCACTGCTCAAAGTTCCACCCACTGGGAGGATTTTCTCTCACCACTGCCCTTCAGTGACACCCCAGAAAGGGATTTTAGTGCTGCAGCATTCCACTTCCAGGTGGTATCGATACATTGTGCAGAGTCATCTGTAAACTATGCCTGAGTTTTCTCTTCCTCAGTCAATTCACTGTAAGGAACTCCTCAAGAGACCACAGCTCTGGTCTGGGAAAGAGGAGGTAATGTGGCAGGAGCGGAGATGATGGACATTTGGGCCACTTCCTCATGGAACTTACTTGTGCCTTCAGGACCTGCTCTGGCCCTTTATCATATATACCATTTCCATTTTATGATGGAGTGCTGCTGTGCACACTGAACTCCATGGCTTGGTGGGACAGACAATACCCAGCTCATGATAGCCAACTCAGCTCTCATGGTAACTCGATGGCCCATGGTTAAGTGTTCAATCTCTACTAGGGCCCAGTAGCAGGCCAAAAGCTGTTTCTCAAAAGGAGAGAGATTATCTGGAGTAGATTTTGCTCCAAAATCTGTATTGTGATTCTCCTATAGGGACCTGCCAAAGGCTCTAGAAAGCATCCATACTTGCCACTGACATTTTCAGCACTATTGGTTCTGCTGGATCATATGGTTCAAGTGGCAGAGTACTTGTACAGCAGCCTGGACCTGTTGCAGAGCCTCCTCTTGTTCAGGTCCCCACTCAAAATTAGCAGCTTTTCTAGTCACCCAATAAATGGGCCAGAGTAGCATACCCAAATAAGGAATATGCTATTGACAAAATCCATAGAGACCAACTAGGCATTGTGCCTCCTTTTTTTGGTCATAGGCGGGCCAGATGCAGCAGCTTATCCTTCACCTTATAAGAGCTATCTCAATATGCCCCACACCATTGGACACCTAGAAATTTTGCTGAGGTGGAAGGCCCCTTATTTTTGTTGGATTTATCTTCCATCTTCTGACATGAAAATGCCTTACCAATAAGTCTAGAGTGTTTGCTACTTCTTGCTCAGTAGGCCTAATCAACATGATGTCATCAATATAATGGATCAGTGTGATGTCTTGTGGAGGGAGAAATGATCAAAGTCCCTGTGAACAAGATTATGACATAGGGCTGGAGAATTTATATACCCCTGAGGTAGGACAGTGAAAGTATATTGCTGGCTTTGGCAGTTGAAAGTAAACTGTTTCTGGTGGTCCTTACAACTATTGAAAAAAAAGCATTTGCAAGATCAATAGCTGCATACAGGTATCGGGGGAGGTATTGATCTGCTCAAGCAATGGTACAACATCCAGACAGCAGTTGCAATCGGAGTTACCACCTGGTTGAACTTACAATAATCCACTGTCATCCTCCAAGACCCATCTGTTTTCTGAACAGGCCAGATAGGAAAGTTGAATGAGGATGTGGTGGAAATTACCACCCCTGCATCCTTCAAGTCCTTAAGAGTGGCAGTAATCTCTGTAATCCCTCCAGAAATCCAGTATTGCTTCTGATTTACTATTTTATTAGGTAGGGGCAGTTCTAGTGACTTCCACTTGGCCTTTCCTACCATAATAGGCCTCACTGTATGAGCTAGAGAGCCAATGTGGAGATTCTGCTGGTTGCTCAGTTTGTTTATTCCAATTATGCATCCTGGAACTGGGGAAGTAACTACAGAATGGGTCTTTGGCCCCAATGCACCCATTGTGAGATGGACCTGTGCTAAAGCTCCATCAATCACCTGACCTCCATAAGCCCCCGCTCTGACTGGTGGACCAGAGTGATGTTTTGTCCCCTGGAATTAATGTCACTCTGAAGCAGTGTCTAATAATCTCAAAAATGTCCTGTTCCCCAATGCACAGTTACCCTGGCAAAGGGCCATCAGCCTCCTTGGGGAAGGCTTGGAGGAAGATTAACAGCATAAATTTGTGGCAATTTAATAAGGTCTTCCCCAAAAGGGACCTGGCATTCCCCTCATTTAATGGGCTCTGAGTCAGTAAATTGTCTCAAGTCTGGTAATTGACTAAGGGGCCGTGACCCTGTGTTTTCGTAATTCAACTTAGACTTCTGTTCACTTGACCTATAACTCTTTTGTTTACAAAGCTCCAAAAAGAATTTAGTAGACTGCCCATCCAGTGTACTTTTAGGTACTTCATGATTTACTAGCCAATGCTAAGTCTCTGTGACTCAGATTATTCTGACTGCTGCTTTGAGTCTCCTGTCTATTATGATAGACACATCCACCTTGTCTTTGGTGATTAAGTGCTGCCACCTGACTTCTGCCAACTTGCAATCTGGTCATCCCCATTGCGTTTAAGGATTCCAGCTTAGTGACAGCAGTTCCAGCAGTAATATCTGACTTACAGAGAAGTACAACTACAGAACTCTTCAAGGATGATGGCGTTAGTCTCACAAATTTATTTCTCACAGTTCTGGTAAAAGGTGCATCCTCTGGACATTCCTGGGGTGTAAGAGCAGGCTTTCTATGATAAATTCACTCTAACATTCCAATCTCTCTAAGCCTCTGAATCCCCTCATCTACATTATACCAGGGCAGTTCTGTCATTTCAACCTCAGGTGATGTCGGCCACCTTTTGATCCATGTTTCAGCCAATCATCCAAACAAACTGTTAGTGCCTTTTCTAACCCCTCAAGCTACAACATTGAATGCAGAATCTCTGCTTAGTGGGCCCATATCAATAAATGCAGCCTAATCCAGTTTTATATTCCTCCCACCATTATCCCACACAGTTAAAATCCATTGCCACACATATTCCCCTGATTTCTATCTATACAAATTAGAAAATTCACACACGTACCTCTTCTCGGTGATACATTTTACCTCACTTTTGGAGCCTATTGGAACTTGAGTGTATGTAATAGTTAGGGTTCTCTAGAGAAACAGAATCAACAGGGAACACTCACAAATATAATATTTATAAAAGTGTCTCATGTGACCACGGGAACACAGAGTCCAAAATCCTCAGGGTAGGCTGTGAAGCTGACGATTCTGATGGAGGGTCTGGACAAACTCCACAGGAGAGCTCACCAGCCAAGACAGGAAGAGCCTGTCTCTTCTGAATCCTCCTTAAAAGGTTGTCAGTGATTAGATTAAGCATCACTCATTGCAGAAGACACTCCCCTTTGGCTGATTACAAATGCAATCAGCTGTGGATGCAGCTGATGTGATCATGATTTAATTCTATGAAATGTCCTCATTGCAACAGACAAGCCAGCACTTGCCCAACCAGACAAACAGGTACCACCACTTGGCCAAGTTGATACATGAACCTGAGCATGACAGTGTAGTTATAGGTCTGGAAGAAATGAGGGGTGGGGGGGTGGGTCATGAAAAGAATTAAAAGTATCTTCCAAGCCATTTGCTTCAAGGCATTCATTTGCAGTTTCAACAGGTGAAACAGGATTAATTACTCTAGGGCTAATCCCTTCAGGTGGAGGTTGGGTGGCCAATTCCGGCAGGTGGAGGTGGGGTGGCTATGTCCTCTGTGCAAACTGTTACAGGGCTATCTAGAGAAGACTCAACATGACCTTGGGTTTCAACTTTTCCTCTGACATCATATATCAACAATCCATTTTTCACTCCTTTCCAATCAATGCCCTCACTTTAATGGCAGACACCATGCATGATTGAGATTTCAGTTTTTGTTATAAAGTTGCTACTCCAACAAGATTCTAAGACTGATTTTCAGAGATTTCAAGTCTATGGCTACAGGAAATAAGATTTTCTTTCAGGACACTCATAGAAATGCGTACATCTGTCAGATGGCATGTAAGCTTATCATTTGAAGCCTTAAGCCCATTCTTTTAAGTCACTAATGTATACAGAGTATCTAACAACAACCAGCCAATATCTCTATGCTTTCTATTTCCACAAAACTCTGCAAAGGTCTCAAAAACATTAGCCCCCAGTTCCTGGCTTCATACAAGTGAAGCATTAGAAGGATCCAGTGGTGATATTTTGACTATCTTTTTTGACAACTCACCCCATTAGTATCATTTTGATTATGGGAATCAGAGTTCTTAGTGCCTTTGAGTCTAGTCAGAGTAGAAAACCAATCATAAAAACCCATTTTTAAGATTCCATTTCTTAAAAACCACTCCCAGTACCAAGATGTATTAGCTAGGGTTCTCTAGAGAAACAGAGTCAGCAGGAAATATCCATAGATATAAAATTCATAAAAGTGTCTCATATAACTGTGGGAACATAGAGTCCAAAATAAATAGGGCAGGCTGTGAAGCTAACAACTCCAATGAAGGGTCTGGACAAACTCTGCAGGAGAAACTCACTGGCTGAAGCATGAAGAGAGACTGTCTCTTCTGAATCCTCCTTAAAAGACTTCCAGTGATTAGGTTAAATGCCACTCATTGCAGAAAACACTTCTCTTGGCTGATTACAAATGCAATCAGCTGTGGATGTAGCTGATGTGATCATGATTTAATTCTATGAAATGCCCTCACAGCAACAGACAAGCCAGCACTTGCCCAATCAGACAAATGGACACCACCACCTGGCCAAGTTGACACATGAACCTGACCTTGAAATACTAGTGGTCAACATGACATAGGGCATGAGATCTTTTTGGTTTGTCCAGGTTAGTGTGATGTCCTAATATATCCCAGAGCAATCTGGGCAGTGAATGAAGAAGTATTTGCAAAGTCCCCTTGGGGAACTTAGGAGAAAGAAAGAACTGTTCAACTTCCCCATTTGGAGAATTTTGGATATTCTTGCAAGCAGTGGGGACAACCAAATCAATAGGCTGAGTTATCATTCTTGGGGTTTTCCCCCATGAAACTTCTTCCTGCAATGAATAGGCTAGGCCTACTTAAAATTATGTCTGTGTCATGCCCAGAGAACCTTTTTTTCTGCTCAGATGTGGTCTCTCTCTCCAAGCAAACTCAGTAGGTGAACTCACGGCCCATCCTGCCACACTGGATATGACTTCCAGGGTTGTAAATCTCCCTGCAACATGGGACAGAACCCTTAGGATTGACCAGAACCTGGCATTATGGGATTGAGAAAGCCTTCTTGACCAAAAGGGGGAAGAGAAGAATGAGACAAAATAAAGTTTCAGTGGCTGAAAGATTTCAAACAGAGTTAAGAGGTTATCCTGGAAATTATTCTCATGCATTATAAAGATATCTCTTTTTAGTTTATGGTATATTGGATTGGCTGGAAGGAAGTACCTGAAAGTGGTGAGCTGTTTTCCAGTAACATTGATTCTTGAAGATGATTGTATGATGATATAACTTTTACATGTGCCTGTGTAATTGTGAAAACCTTGTTGTCTGATGCTCCTTTCATCTAGGGTATGGAGAGATGGGTAAAAAAATGGATAGACAATAAATAAATAATAGAGGGGTGTTCTAGTTTGCTAGCTGCCAGAATGCAACATACCAGAAATGGAATGGCTTTTAAAAAAGGGAATTTAATAAGCTGCAAGTTAACAGCTTAGGCCATGGAAATGCAAGCCTACATAAATGTCCAATCTAAGGCATCCAAGTAAAGATACCTTGATTCAAGAGGGCCAGTGAAGTTCAGGGTTTCTCTCTCAGATGAAAGGCACATGGCAAATATGGTCAGGGTTTCTCTCTCAGCTGGAAGGGCTCTTGGAAAACATGGCATCATCAGCTAGCTTCCTCTCCAACTCCCTGGGAGGCATTTTCCTTCTTCATCTCCAAAAGTCACTGGCTAGTGGACTCTCTGCTTCAGGGTTCTTTGGCATTCTGCTCTCTCAGAATCTCATGGCTTTCTCTCTTGTCATTCTCAAGCTTTTTCCGAAGTGCTTCTTCTTTTAAAGGATTCCAGTAAAACCAATCAAGACATGCCTGGATTGGGTGGAGACATGTCTCCACCTATCACACTTAATACCCACACTGATTGAGTCACATCTCCAGGGAGATAATCTAATTAAAATTTCAAACCTACAGTACTGAATAGGGATTAGAAGAAATGGCTGCCTTTACAAAATGGGATTAAGATTAAAACATGGCTTTTCTAGGGTACATACATCCTTTCAAACCAGCACAATGGGTTAAAGGGTAAAATAATTAGGCTAGCTTGAAATACTAATGGTCAATGCAAACTAGTGGGAAGGGGTATGGGATATATGAGTTTTTTTCTTGTTATTTCTTTTTCTTCTATGATACAAATGTTCTAAAAATGATCATGGTGATGAATACAAAACTAAGTGATGATATTGTGAACCATTGATTTTATTCCATGTATGAACTATATGTGTGTGAAGATTTGTCAATAAAAATATTTTTAAAACAAGAAATCTTACATCTCACCAATAAAAAAATCAAACAACCCATTTTAAAAATGGGCAAAAGACATGAAGGCATTTTTCCAAAGAGGAAATACAAATGGCTAAAGTACATATGAAAAGATGCTCATGTTCATTAGCTATTAGGGAAATGTAAATCAAACCACAATAAGATATCATCTCACACCTATCATAATGGCCGCTATTAAAAAACAGGAAATGCTAAGAGTTGGAGAGGTTGTGGAGAAATGTGAGCACTTATTCACTTTTAGTGGTAGTGGAAATTGTACAGCTGCTGTGGAAGATTGTTTGGTGTTTCCTCAGGAAGCTAAATAATTAGTTGCCCTACAACCTGACAATTCTGCTCCTTAGTTTATAACCAGAAAATCTCAAGGCAGTGACACAACCAGACATTTGCACGCCAATGTTCATTGTGCCATTATTCACAATTGACAAAAAATGGAAACCATGTATCCATCAACTGATGGATAAAAAAATGTGGTATATACATTACTCAGCAATAAGGAATTAAATCCTGAAGCACGTGACAACATGGATGAACATGGAGGACATGATGTTGAGTGAAATATGTCAGACACAAATATTGTATGATTTCATTAATATAAACTAATTATAATATGTAAACTCATAGTCATAGAACTTAGAATATATATTACCAACATGTAAAATGATGCTAGAGAATGGGAAGTGTTGCCTAAATATGTACAGAGTCTATAACAATATCAAGCTTCACAGTTTAGAAACAGTTAGAGGTGGCAATAGCTTGTTATTGGGTTTATAAATAGTGGTTCTGAATTGTAGGTGAATATAGTTGAAAGAGTTTGTTTAGAGTCAGGCATGTCACCAGGAGAGCTAGGGCTTAAAATATGAGATTGTATAACACAGTGATTCTGTGGTGGATGATGTTTATTATTCACATTACAAATATATATCAGTTATTTCCTGAACCAACACAAACATATGGCACTTGTACAAAGAGTTGATAATAGAATGGTTTATGGTAGGGAAAGTATCTACTGCAAATTATGGATTATAGTTAACAGCAGTGTCTTTATGATATTTTATCAAATGTACCTCACCAAAACTAAAGTTCAACAATGGGGGAATAAGGGGTGTGCTGTGTTTTGGTTGTTTTATATCCATTTGTTATTTTTTCTTTTTGGAATAATGAAAATATTATAAAATTGATTGTGATGATACTGTGAGACATTGTATACTGTGGATGGATTATATGGTATGTGTATATCTCAATAATAATTATTATTCATAATTTTCAATAAAAATAATAAAATAAAAATATATAATGACACAAAATTTAGAATATTCCCCCAATCCTTGATGCCATTTCAGAAGATATCATTCACTCAAGGAAATCTGAAGCTGGCACTTACGGAAGTTCTGCCCTCCTACTTCTCAGGTTCCCCTTCATAGTGAAGCACAGGTTCCTGTAGCTCAACTGGACTCTTGCTCTGGAGAAATCTTCTTTGTTCCCTCCATAGATGACTCCTTGTTCCAATGGGGAAATCAGATCTAATTTGCAGACTGATACCCTGTGCATAGATGTGAGATCAGTGCTGAGAGGTGTGCATGATCTTCAAATTTGTGATTAGCTAAAAAGGAAAAAGAAAAGATGCACATTAGAAGTCACTCAAAGAAGAAGTGCCATGAATATAGAAAACATTAATAGCTCTTCACTAGTGAAGGATGCACACCTAGCACTGTGCCAAAGAATATAAGGGCCACTGGTTGATGTCCACATGTAAGTTCAAAGACATCTGGTAAAGTTCTCAGTGAATGAAACCATGTGTAAATTATTTTTGAAAGAATCCGATAAGCTCCACCAGAACACTATAAATGCCATGTGTATAGTGTCAAATCCAAGCTTTATTCACAGAGCAAAAAAGACACTTATTCTTTAATGCATTTATTTATTCATTCAAAAAATATTCACAGGGGGTACAAGGGTAGTTCAGTGATAGAATTCTTGCCTGCCATGTGGGAGACCCAGGTTTGATTCCCAGTCCATGCACTTCCCAAACAAGCAAAACAAACAAAACAAAAATTCAATAAATGGTGTTACAATAACAGCATACTAACATGGAAAAATAATGAAATGTGACCCCACCATACAGCATACCAAAAAAAATATTCACAGACTTCACAGCAGAGTTCTGAATACTGTTGATTGAGTAGTAAGAAAGACTTGGCATTATGGTTAGGAATATTACATTCCAGTGAGGTGATAAACTATGTGTTATTAAATAAATAAGAAATAAATTTCTTTCATGTAGATGTGTCATGAAAGAACCACAGTTGGCAGTGGAGTAAAATATGGAGAAGCGCCTCTGGATACTTGATATATGTATCAAGGTGACATGCATGACTCTCTCTATATCAAAACAATATGGTCAGAATCACCTACAGAGACCAGATGACTGATGTTTTCCAGTACCACATAACTGAAGAGCTTTCTCTTGGATCTGCTATGAAAGGCCCACACTTCTTGGCTGAATTCTGTATCTGTATCATCAATATCACATATTTCAAAATCATACTGGACATAATAGTTAATCCGAGGCCATCCTAACCTATGTCTAAAGAATGATGATCAGGATGGCAGCACTGGGAGCATGATGATATATTCCTAGAAAGCTCATACTGTTTGAGATTCAGGTCAAGAATTTCTCTGGAATATGAACATTCTTAAGAGACTTATCTTCATTATAAAGGAATAACAGATGAGGTACTGTTTGAAATATCTTAGCCATTCCCTCTCTAAGCTTCCAATAATCTGGTGACTTCCAAGTTGTTGGTAATAAAAATTGTACTTGAGAATCCATAAGTAAAAGCTGCTCCTCACAAATTTCAAGTAAATATAAAGGTTCACTAGAAAACAAGCCACATCCATGGCCTATAAGTTTTTAAGTGTCCATGGGTAGATTATTAGCTTAAACAATCATCAGGTTACTCATTTGTGAAACAGTTTACCCATTTGTTAGGAGTGTTGAGAGATACAATGAACTAATGTATAAAATACTTCTTATCTAACAAAACTTTAAAAATAGAAGTGATAGGTCTCATTATTTAAAGTAGCAAAAACTTAAATAGATACCCAGCATTCTTCAGATATGAACAAGGTTTCCTAGAAAATGGGTCAAGGGGGATTATCTCTCTCATTTCTACATGTCTCATGTGTTCATTTTATGGTGTAAAGGAAAAGAGTTTAGAAGCACAGCCACAATCCTCCGATTCCTTACCCCATTATATACCTCAGCTAGCATACAATGACTGGTAAGAGATGGTTATTGAATAATCAGAAGATCTGAAAGCCGGTTGCTAAACTCTTGGTAGCTTGAAATTGTTCACATATATGCACTATGAAAATTAGAAAATGCTGTAAATCTGGGTTGTTCTGTTGTTGTTCAGAGAGCCAAGGACTGTCTTAGGTCCTTGACCTGCAAGATCCCTTCCCTAGAAAAACAAATAAGGAGGATTATTGCCTCCTATGAGTGTTATTTTGAGATGACACTTATCTCTGCCATCCATTAGTGTCACACTGGGTCTTGAATATGAATGAAAGATTTCATTTGTTCTTGAGAACATAGAAAACATGCTTGATGGTTTCAAAAACATTTTATGTTTATGTTCAGAAAAGGACTAAATAAAAAAAGGACAAGCATAATATTTTTTCAAATTATGAAAAAAATTATCCAAACTTATAACAGTCACTGCTAGTATCATTCATGGATAGGCCCCCTATTCCAACATTTCAAACCAGTGATTCTCTTGATTTTAGTCACACTTTACTGCTGTACTGTATCCTGAGGCCTAAGGATATCATTTATGGAAGAACTAAGAGGCCATCTGTCCAAGAATTGTGAAAATCTTGATACATACATAGTAGGTGACAGAAGCATTTACTTATATTATTGCTATTCATTCAAAAGAACTAATGAAATTTCTGTTATTATCCTCACTTGTTTTTTATAGGACCAATCTGTATAGGGTTCAAGTGACTAGACAAAGTCACGCAACATGTAATTGGTGGAATTATCTTTCAAGCTCTCTAGTGTCCTGTTCAAATTCCTTTGCCATCACTATAGTTTGTGGTGAGTTATGTACTCTCATGGCTCAAATTGCTTCTGAAAAGAGGAACCCCAGGTGGTGAAGCCAGCTTTCAGGATGAGGAAGAAAGAAAATGACACAGGATATGTATGTCAGGATGGCAAGGAGTGGGACTAGGTTATGCATGGGTCTGAGTCATGACATCATCTCCACAAGCCAGTGGATGGCTTTGGGCTGCAACCAACAGAGGTTTATCAATGAAAGAGATTGAGTACAGCCAGTATAGCAGCACTTCCTCCAGAGGAGTTTTGGCATCCTTCCTTCCTGCCATGGGATGTAGACATTTAGGAGATTGAGGGTTTGGAGTCTGCATCTTTAGGCAAATGGAGCAGATATTAGAAGTAGAGGGGAAGTCTTCAGTAATGGGAGAGACATTTAATTCTAAATCCAGAGAAGACAACCAACAGAATCGGAGAAATTAGTTGTAAATCATACCTCACTTGAGAGTTTAATATATAGAATATATAAAAAGCTCCTACAACAAAAAGCAGAACTACCCAATTGAACAAGAGGCAAAGAATTTTAATAGACATTTTTTCATGGAAGATTTAAAAATGGTTATGCAAATAAACACTTGAAAAGAAGATTAATTAGTCATTAGGGAGATGGAAATCAAAATCACAATCAGACAGCTTCATACCCACTAGTACGGTTATAGTTCAAAACAATCAGTTAGGCATAAAGAAAGAAGTAAAGAAAGGAAAGAAGGAAGGAAGGAAAGAATCAAGAGAAGGAAAGAAAGAAGAAAGAAATGAAGGAAGAAAGGATCTAGCACCACATGGAGAAAATGGTGCTAGATCTAGCATGTATCTAGCACCACATGGAGAAAATGGAACTATAATGCATATTGCTGGTGAGAATTTAAAATGGTGCAGCCACTGTAGAGGATAGTTTGGCAGTTCCTCAGAAAGTTAAAAAATTGAATTACTATAAAACCCTGCGATACAACTACTATGTGTCTACCTGAAGTCATTGGAAACAGAGACTCAAACGTGTACTTGTACACCCAATGTTCATAGCAGAATTCTTCACAATAGCCAAAAGGTGGGAACAAGCCAACTGTCCCTCAACAGATGAATAGATAAATGAAATGTGACATAACCAAACAATATAATATTCATAGCTGAAAAAATGAAGCTCTGATAAATGTTGCAATATTGGTGAATCTTTGAAACATTACGCTGGGTGAAACAAGTGAGACACAAAATAATAGCTATTGTGTTATTCCAATTATATGAAATATTTATATTGAGCAAATTCATAAATTCATTGTTTAAGAAATTGGATTTCAGATTACCAGGTTCTATGAGGAATGGGGAATTATGATAACCAGGTACAAATTTCTGTTTGGGTTGAGAAAAGTCTTTGGTAATGAATGGTGTTAGTGGCAGCATAACATTTCAAATTTAATTAATACAACTGAATTGTGCAGATAAGAATAGTTGAAATTTGGAACTATTGTGTGGTATGTATGCTTCCAGCTACAAAACATTTTTTTTAAGACAAAAGCAAAAAATCCTTACTATTTCTTGTGGGGAGGTAATTAATGGTACCCTTGGGATCAGAAAGAGCTTTTGGGTTTGAAAATGCTACTACTACTTCTAACAATAACAACAACTAATTTCTTGTACCTGTGATGATGGGTCTTTCAGGGCCAAAATTCTTTCTTCTCAGGAGGAAAATGCTTCTGCCAGTAGACAAAATTAAGGTTTCACTGGACGTAATTTTATGTAATATCACATTATTTGGGGCTTTTCTCAAAAATGCTGGCCTAGCCTATCATGTTTACAGGTCAGTTTCATTTATCAGCTTGATAAATATTAATTCAAACCTTTGTCATGATGTTTGAAATTCACATAGTCGGGGCGGGCCACGGTGGCTCAGCAGGCAAGAATGCTTGCCTGCCATGCCAGAGGACCCGGGTTCGATTCCGGGTGCCTGCCCATGCAAAAAAAAAGAGTGGGCCATGATGGCTCAGCAGGCAGAGTTCTCGCCTGCCATGCCAGAGGACCCGGGTTTGATTCCCGGTGCCTACCCATGTGAAAAAAAAAAAAAAAGAAAAAAGAAATTCACATAGTCCTGCCTTTCCTTACATATTCAACAGATTGAATTCTGTTCCCTAAATAAACAGAAAAAAATGGAGGTAGTTATTTTCCACCAGTAAATTTAAAACTATTGCTGAGCTAGCATCAGTTTGCTATATTATCTCTCCCCTAAAGAATATTGAATTTTCTTAAATCCCAGCCATATTCTTAGATTGGGTATTATCTTTCTTTCTATATCATTAATTTATCTTAAATTACTCCTCAATATGTCAATCCTCTTAGCATTTACAAATGTTCCAATATGTCTCATTCTGAAATTTCCATAAAAATGGAAACTATTTTTGTCTGTTTTTATTTTCAGCCATTGTCATCTCATCTGATTTTCAATTCAAGTTGAGGACAGAATCCATTCATCAGAGCATTTCCCCTAGTCCCACTCCATCCTCATTCTGCTCCTGTCTGCTTTTACTCCCATTAATCCATGTACTCATTCTTGCTGACAATATCAATACTACAATAAATAAAAATATTCCTATGACATGATATAAGTCTACATCATATTTTCAAATTCATCAGAATATTTTTACTGTCTGCTAATAAGCATTCTTTTAACTAGACTCTTTTCACTATTGTTACCAATTAAGTTCTCAAGAAAGGAGACCCTGAGATGGAATTTAGAGTGCAGTATATTTATTAGGGAATGCTCTTTGAATCGTTATAGTGGAAAGGAAGGGAAGTAGCAATCTGGGCAAAGGGAGAAGTCAGTTTCAATGTGCTCTTACAGCTTATGGGATAAAATGCCTGTGGCTAAAATGAAAATATATTGCTTGATTTCTCTAAAGAAATTCCCTAATTATTTAATTTTCTTTTAAACATTTGTTAAAACACATCTTATTTATAGGAAAATTAACAACAAAATATTATTATTTATTCCAGGAATCCTAAATATTTTAGAGTTTATAGGAATTTGTAGGCCTTAGGACATCGGCTAAATCTGACTTGAAGAGACATACACAGAATAGTATTTCTTTTTCATGGTAGTAAAATATAAACATTCTAGAAGGACGAATCATACTTTTTCCTTGAACATAAATTTTCAGCGGAAAAAGTTCTATTTATATAGATTCACACTGATGACCACAACTTGAGAGAAAATTGGTAGGTCATTGGTCCTCTAAGAAGTAAAGGGCAACATGTTCTCTCACATGTGTACATAATAAATTTTCTATCTGCATATATATATAGTACACAAGATATTCAATTTCTCAGCAGAGCAAATGTAGTGACTTCAGTCCTTGGTGCCTCTAGGATGAGTGAGCACTCTCCTTGGGCTCTCCCTCCTGATCCTTTAAAAAGCTACCAGGAAGCAGGTGTTCTGCATCTTCAATGTCACTTTAATATAGAAGAGCATTCATTGCCACGCATTCCAGGCTTGTCATTACCTAGCCCTTCCAGGTCTCTACAGAAAGATCTGCCTAGTGCTGTGGGTTAATGTTAGACATCTCTTTGTTTCCAAACACCAAAAACATGTCACCCAACATTGCTGTCAATAAAAAATCTGCTATCCAAAAACAGTAAAGCGCAGTAAGGATCCTCTTCAGATGGTCCACATTGCAACCTAGAGAAACCCAAATTCACCAAACATAGACACCTCTAGACAAAGGCATAAGATTTCCTTGGGCAATTTAAGAAGGATGTTAGAATTAAAAGACATAATCTGTTTTCCTTTATTGCATTTACATGATTCACTTAATTAGAGGAAAAATATTTTGTAAAAGGCATAATTTGATTGGACTTATCTTGATTGGCTTTCAAGTTAATCAAGGTGTATTACTCAAATTGTATGTCTCCTGAGGTTATTAATGGCAAAAAAGAGAGTTCACCTTTCAAATGGTGTTTTTTCTAGAGAAAGAAACCCTGAATTTCAGACATAATGACAGCATCCTCAATAAGGAATTGTATTAATTGTCTTTTTCAATCTACGTATTTGGG
Organism: Myrmecophaga tridactyla; assembly: GCA_004026745.1. Lineage (NCBI taxonomy): Eukaryota > Metazoa > Chordata > Mammalia > Pilosa > Myrmecophagidae > Myrmecophaga > Myrmecophaga tridactyla. Next base: position 19,941 of record PVIY010016465.1, read on the forward strand.
TTCTGTTGAGTATTGGAGAGAATTTTCACCAAGAGAGAACAGAGTTCCTTTTTTACAAACTAATTTTATTTTTTTCTTTTGTATGCTGTATGGTGGGGGGTCAAATTTCATTCTTTTTTCATGTAATTATCCCATTATTGAAGCAGCATTTGTTGAAATTTTTTTTTTTTTGGTGTGGGTGGGCAGTGCATGGGCCAGAATCAAAGTTGGGTTTCCACAAGGAAGGTGAGAATTCTACCACAGAATTAGCCTTGATCCCCCTATAAACTAATTTTAATCATAAGGTAATTGTTTAATCTGACCGTGGGCATTTGGGGACAGGTTTTTTGGGTGAGTTAGGATATTGCAATCATGATATTTCTCTGGATTTAAAATGCACAAATAATGGTCAAAAAACACTTTCCTGATCTTAGGTTCCAGAGGTTAATTGTTCTGCATTTAAATCCTAGGGGAGACAAACCAAAAATAGATAGATGGTTAGATGATGATGATGATGATGATGATGATGATGATAATGATGGGTAGATAGAGAGATAATAGGTGATAGAGATAGAAAGATGTATAGATGTGTGTATGTGTGTATATGTATATATATATTAGGTTTACAATGACAAATTAGATGAATGAGTAATAGGACAGCAGCTAAGTCAAGGGGGAGAGGAATGGAAAGGCTAACTTTGGTTGGCAATCAGTGAAGGAATTTCTGTGGAATTGACTGAGACTGAAAGAAAAGATGTATGAGGTTAGAAGGTATGTTTGTGGATTCAGGTGTAAATAAATGAACAATTGAACATAGTGCTTGGTGTAGAGAAAAAAGCAAAGTTTAATTCTGCCTAGGAGTTTTCAAGTATGCATGTAAAAGATGAATCCCCAGATGCCTGATAGAGCCACTAACTAAGATTGTAGACTTGAGGAGGAGTAATGTTTATATTTTGGGTCAAGGCAAGGTAATGTCCTGAGATATATCTCATTCTGTATAAATATAATTAAGCAAGAAGCTATAGTAGCTTAGAAATGGAATGCAGATTTTTTTCTCACTTTCTATTTGGAGAGAGCAATGAAAGAAATTAAATACATGTGTGAACAGACCAGGGCAGTGCATAATAGGAGGAGAGAAGAGGGTCTAGGAATTAGTCTCAAGATGCTATGATAGTTTTGTTTGAGGACTTCTTTGAAGAGAACATGGAGAAGGATTGATGAGAGTGGCTTGAGGGCAATCAGGAAACTGGGATGTTAGAGAAAGTGAGAAAAAATAAAGTCCCCCAAAGTAGGTCATGATTCAATTCTCTGATTCCACATAAGGACTTATTTATGGGAAGATCATTGGTAATGCTTGCAAGACTTATTTATGAGGTAATCAGTATTCATCTTTGTGAGTCAAAAAGTGAAATGGGTGTGAAGAAATGATAACTGCACATTCAATTGTGTTGTCAGCAGAGGATCTGGACAGCAGGAACTTGAGGGAAAATAGGTTCAGAGGAAGTTTTTTCAAGGTGGTAGAGACAAAATGAGCTTAAATGATGAGATTGATTGTGAAGAGAGAGAACTTTCTGGTAAAGGAGATTTAATTTACAATCAATTATAGAATTCACAGCAGATCATGTGATAGAGTTCAATTGGAGACAGTTAGGGGAGATAAGATGACTTTGCAATTTAATAAGAGGAGAGTAACTGATGTATGAATGGAATATTTGAAGATACTGTGGCATTATAGTATAATCTGGCAAATTATAATTCATCAGTTTCATCAGAGATAATTCCATCTGTTGAAATGAGGGGAAATTCAAAAGGCATGGAAAATATTTGAAGTATTTATGGAGTATGCAGGAAGGATTTAATAATCAAGATATAGTAAAGCCATCAGGTATATTTGAAAATCACTAAGAGTTGTGTCTCCATCTTTAGATCAGGGATAATGTCCTAGTCATGTGTTGTGTCACATTACAGTCATGGAAAAATACAGATATTTAAAATTACTGACTATTTAGATTTTGATCAGTAGATGTGATTTTGGATTTTGATTAGTAGATGTGATAAGTAGTTAGAGGAACATAATGTTGGTCTTGGTAAGTATCTGTTGAAAAGAGTAACTGTGGATTAAACTGGGCAGTAAGATGTGGAGGTATAGGTATAGGGGTTGATGTTTGGCAAGAGAGTTCCCCATTTTATATTGGAATCTGGTTATGGGGAGTATTTGAACAAACTACAAGGAGAGGAAGTTGTGGTGACAGGGTGGAACTCTGATGATTGATGTGAAAGGGACATTGCAGATAAAACTTTATTTTTTTACTTTTCTGAAGTAAAAAAAATATGTAAATAAAAATGAAATATATATACCTTAAATCAAGGAAGGTTGATGGGTCAGGAACACCTCTTTCAGCTGGGAAGTCAGGTAGTTGGCATGGTCCCTTGCTCCTGTGTCCCATTATTTTCAGCCTTTGTTTCTTTGGGGGTTTCTCACTTTGCTTCTCCAGGGCTGGCCTTCATCTCTGGGTGTCCCTTGGCTCTCTCTAGGTTCTGGGCTTGTGTAATAACTCATGGTGACGTCTGCTGGGCTCCAAGCATCTCCAAACATCTGTGCCTCTGTTCTCCAGGTGTCAGTATTTGTGTCAGCTCTGCTCTGAAGTTTCTGTTGACTCTGCCATTTCTGTAGACTCTCTCTGAAAAGAAATCAGTCCTCAAATAATATTATTGAAACATCTTGATGATCAATTCTAACCTCTCTCCTCTCCTTATTCCATCACTGTACTGTGATTTGGCCTATTTCTTTTGATTGATGGCATTTGCTCCATTTCTATCCCTATAATGATAGTGAACATACTATCTGTATTTCATTTATGAAATTTTATACTGATATGCTTGTGTGTTATATAAGGAGAAAGCCTTTATTCTCCATGTTGAATGTAAGTGAAGAGTCTACCATCTCCTCCCATCTCTCTGAATATTTATAAAATACTTTATAAAATCCATAGTTGTAAGCAACACCACTTTCGTTGCCCTCTTGAAATTCATGTACATTTGAAATGTGTGTGAAGGTCCCTGGAAAATTTTTCTATGCAAGATCTACACAAGAAAAGAAGCCATTTTCTTAAATTGTAATCAAAGCTAATTTCTCCCAATTTTCCTTAAAAGAGATGAGTATAACATTGGTGGTCAGGATTGAGGGGTGAGCAATTTGTTCCTGACTCTGAACTTCAAACCTACCTCTGATCCTGAAGATGCTAGAAATAAATTGAGAATATGAAGGAAATTGTTTGCATCTGCTTAGTCTTATAAAATTCTTTAGATTGCTTTCTGTCTTTGAATCTCTTTGTAGATTGCCTGTAATGCATCGCATTCTGCTTTAATGCTTATTCAATGATAAAATGGTTTTTCTTTCTTTTCTATCTTTATGGAGTTATTTTTGTGGTTAGGAGATTATTTTATTTTGATTCATATTTCTCCAACAGTTACTGGGGCCTAAATTAAAATATATCTTGAATTGAAGACATTACCTTCCCCCAACCAAGTGAAAGTTATATCTCCTCTCATTTCCAATCTTAATTAATGGCACCATTAGGCATCCAGGAATTAATTCCTGAAAACCTATTTCAGCACCACAGAAGCACAATGGAAAACTTGTTTTCTCTGAACTGAGCACTATTGACATCTTTCATCCCTCCAAAAATAAAACACAATTTTTTCCACTCATTTATTTTCCATCTCTGTTTAAATGTTAATCTCTCTGAATTCCTCACTTTTGTTAACACCCTCCTCTGTTAGCTTTTCCCTTCTCTGGCCAAGTTCTCTAGAACAGAACACTAATTTATCTTCAAACAATATCTATATTTTGTCACTGTGTTTATTTATTTGATCATTTAATTTTCTCCCATGACCTCTGTGGAACTATGTGCAGAAAAATATGCCCCAGAATCTTAAAATAAAGCATGTTCTTCTCTGACCATAATTTATTAATTAAATCCCAGAGGAATTCCTTCTCAACAATAACTGAACTTACCCTCAGATAGCCTGTCACCGAATGTCTGAAAAGAGATCACACAATTATCTTCAGATTAAAATTCATTTACAAAATAAAGGATGTCCATCTCTCCTGGGGAAAATTCTCTCCATTACTCACCTGAACTCAAAGAGATTGAAAATCCAGGGACACTGGGTCATTATTGAAGATACTGTCACCATATTCCAGAGCTCACAGCTTCTATCTTGCTCTAGAAATATCAGGTTGATGGGGCCTGTTTATGCTGCTAATAAACAGTCATGTATAAAAGGATACACCATGTTTACCTTGAAAGCCAAAGAAGAAAAATCTAATCAATGTATGAATAAAGACATTCTTTCCTGCTAATTATGCCATGTCAAGGTGACATCAAGGCAATGCTTTCTCTTAGAAGACTGGTAGTCTGGGGCCTGCTTCAGGTGGCATTTTGTCCTTAGGTTGTCACATGGCAAGACACATTGCAGCATCTCCTGGTCTTTTGCTTCTTTTCTGGGTTCTGTTGATGTTCAGTTTCTGGTCACTCATTCTGTGACTTTGTCTCTGTCTAACATCAATCTCTTATAAAGAACTTTTTTTTTTTCACATGGGCAGGCACCGGGAATTGAACCTGGGTCCTCGGGCATGGCAGGCAAGCACTCTTGCCTGCTGAGCCACTGTGGCCCGCCCTATAAAGAACTTTTTAATAGGATAAAGACCTATCTTGATTGAGCTGGGCCACAACTTAACTGAAGTACCCTCATCAAAAATTTGTCCTATTTTGGCAGGATTGGAGGATGTGACCACCCTTTTGCCAAGAAAGCAAGAAAATCTGTTAAAAGGACAGAAATTTAAATAATAGGCAGCTAGAAAAAACATTGTTAAAGTTAATAACTGGACTCAATAGTAAGGAATATTCTCAATAGGAATAGATTGAGGGGGCTCACAGAAGATAGTACTTCATTGATTTGTAAAGTTTTGAACTATTATCTTCTGTCAAGATTGCTCTGAAAATTAATGTTCATGTAACAATCTAACATTTAAGTAGAATGTGCCAGAATCAGTTCTAAGCATTTTATAATATTAATCTTCTTAAAAACTCTTTGAGTTGGATATCTTTACCATGAATCCTACTTTCTGAAGAGAAAATGGAGGGACAGAGAGAATAAGCAAATTGACCAAAGTGGCTCATCTAAGAAGGGATAGACATGGCATTGAAATCCAGGTAATGCAGACGTCATTAGTAAATTGTGTAACATAATACCAAAACCTCCAGACATGACTTGCATGGTCCAGCTATTTTCAGTTACAATTGAAGGCTGAACATTCCAAATCCCTCTTTTACATCAACAGAAATTATCTTTTATATACTCCTCATCTTAAAGGGATAAACATTTCCTGTTATAAAAATTATTTATTCTGTTTGGTTTCAAAATATGTACACATATTTATACAAATAAATGCACACATTTAATTATTCATTTTGCTTGATTGGTTTGTGCACACAATATGCACATACATATATACAAATATACACATATAATATTCATTAATTTTTTCAACATCTCACATAGTTGTTCAGTGCAAGCTCTATCCATGCTTTGTTAAATGATCCATGAATTTTAACTATCAAGAACCATCTTTACACTTCACACCATGAAGAAGAGTGCAGAACTTGTCTCTGGGTGCAACACATAATGCCTCATCTCATGGTTAGCCACCACCAAAGTGAATCAGCTCTGAGAGCAGCAGCAGCATCTTGAAAGTGTATTCATATTGCACATTGAATGTACCATGTATATTATGATGCATACAGTTGCTCCTGTTTTGGGAAACAGAAATATCTTTGGAAAATCTGCCCTTCTTTCTTTTTATCTAGCCTAAAAATGTGACATTTGTGTATATTAAATCACAGCTGACATCCTACCTTCCCTTACCTCTTATTCAGGGACCTGCAGAAACAATAGTTTTGTGGCCCTGTCTCAGGCTTTTTTTTTTTTTTAGGATTTTACAGGGTCCCAGGTTCCAGATCATGCAGTCTCCCTCATTTCCCCACCATTCAACTGCCCACCTCCCACATCATCCTCACCACCACTTTTCTCAATGTCAGAGTACAAAGATACATAAGTAGAAATTATGTTGGCTTGCTTTACCAGAATACAATAGTTAACAATAGTATGTGTTCTAGTTTGCTAGCTGCTGGAATGCGATATACCAGAAACGGAATGGCTTTTAAAAAGGGGAATTTAATAAATTGGTAGTTTACATTTCTAAGGCTGAGAAAATGTCCCATTTAAAATGAGTCTATAGAAATGTCCAATCAAAGGCATCCAGGGAAAGATACCTTGATTCAAGAAGGCCAATGAAGTTCAGGGTTTCTCTCTCAAGTGGGAAGGCATATGGTGAACACAGTCATGGTTTCTCTCTCATCTGGAAAGGCACATAGTGAACATGGCATCATCTGCTAGCTTCTTCTCCTGGCTTCCTGTTTCATGAAGCTCCTGGGGAAGGGGAGGCATTTTTCTTTTTCATCTCGAAAGGTCACTGGCTGGTGGACTCTGCTTCTCATGGCTATGTCGTTCTGCTCTGCTCTCTCTGAATCTCTCTCATTCTCCAAAATGTTTCCTCTTTTATAGGACTCCAGAAACTTATCAAGACCAACCCGAATAGGTGGAGGCATGTCATCACCTAATCCAGTTTAACAGCCACTCTTGATTAAATCACATCTCCAGGGAGATGATCTGATTACAGTTTCAAACATACAGTATTGAATAGGGATTATTCTGCCTTTATGAAATGGGATTTAGATTAAAACATGGCTTTTCTAGGGGACGTACATCCTTTCAAACCAGCACAGTATGTAACATGAAAATACTCAACAGTCAGGGAAATCCAGTCCCTCATTTTCCCTAACCCAGAAAACACTACCAAGACATTTGAAAATCACTAGGTAGAAAGTCATTTTACTTTATGTTTTTCATGGGAGTGGTGGAGTGAAAGGGATGCTAAACATATTATCTTGACATCCTAGAGTTCATGGTTAAAAGGCAGGATTGGAGAGGTAAGGACCAAAGCACAGGAGCACAGAGATTTGACATTACAGCCATTGATTATGGGCTTAGCACACTTCTGCTGCCACACTTCTATATCTGCAGGTTTCTATAATTACTCTTCAAAGTTAAATGATTCATGCCTACTCTTCCAGGTGCATGCCATTAGAAATAATCTAATTTCACACACTGATAGCAGGAACATAGAGAAGTGATTTCATTTTCCTCATCATTACTGCAAAGAGAAAGAAGGATCAACATGGATGAACCATCAAATCACAACTCTGAAGTAACAATTTTGGCAAATAAATCAAGAAGGGACCCTCATGTGGCTAACTGTTACTCTGAGACTTCTCAAATTTCCAAAAATTAAAAATAGATCATAAAATAATGAAAAGGGAGCACATGTACTATTCTGAGTTCTTTAATTTGTTCTTACCCAAACCTCACAGTAGCCCTCTGAGCCAGGTTTCATTTTCCTTAATATATGGATTGTGTCAGAGATGCAGGGAGAGATTAAGACACACTCCAGATTTGACAGGGGGAGACCAATACTCAGGCAGTGCAGTAACTAAGACAACTGATTACATCTTGTAGGGTGTGGGCATTATGGACCCCAAAAAGCTTGGGGTGGATCAGATACAATGATATTAGGACCCTATCAGGAGTATCTTTTATTTTCTCAGTATAAAACAAGCTTTGCAATTCTAATTAACTTGTTAATTGTTCACACCCTGGGGACAATTTCTACTTGCCATAATGGCAGCAGACATGAGAAATTCACAAGAATGAAAACTAAAAGAGATTTCTTTACTTACACCATGGAACCTCTCCAACACCCCTGTCAATGAGCACCAAGCAGGGATTCCTTGGGAAAGGCTCCAAGGAGCAGGCTGTGGAGGAAGTACCCAAACACCCCTATGTTTAAGAAGCCCTCTGCCAGGCTTTTTTTTTGACTCATGCAACTCTTGTGCAACCTGACCTAGAAACATGGTTTGGGCCTGCCATGCTTCCAGGTAGCCATGAGATTCTGGACATGCCACCTTCCTTGAGGATCAATAAATTCAAAACAAACTGTGGGTATCTCCTAACTGGACAGGTTGGAGGGTTGGTATGATGGAGGTGGGGAGGACCCTTGGGTAGCAGGGTCTTCATGGGGAGTCTTGTGCAAAGTCACAAACACCCTTTATGATGCAGTAGGAGGATTATCTTGGAATTGTCCTGAAGGGTCAAGTCTGGGTGCAAGGTTGTTTCTCCTCTGCTCATGGTCCTTCTGTTCATCCTTCCTTCTGAACCTTCAATGTTGACTGTGCTGAGGAGTCTACATCCAGGTTAGTCTCTTGGCATTGAATAGTCTGAACAAATTCTCACTGATTCTGCAAGACAGGGAGGGGTGCATTTTCACTACCAACCAGAGCCAGAAGCTTCCTGTGCTGTGGACCACCTGCCAGCAGAGGGCACAAAACTGCCTGTTCTAGCCCAACTGTGCTGGAAATGCCTCCTTGTTCATTCTCCAACAGGGTTCCACCTCCAGGGAAGGGCAAACACGTCATTCCTGTGGGACCCACGGAGGAGACACCCACTGCCCTGGGACTACTCGGACCACATCCATGTGAGTGAATAGCTTCCTGTACTGGCCTGAGACTGAGGAGATTGTGTGGCTTTTCCTACGGTTTTATTTTTTCCTAAATAGCGAGTACAAAACCTTCATTCTCTGTACCATCATAATGTGGCTTATTCTACACTTTCTCAGGTAACATTTTAGCAAGAAATATTTTACCCAACGATGCATTCATTGGCCAGCTTGAAATCTGGCATGCTGTAGGACTTTTTATGAAGTCAAGACTCTTGCTGGAGATTCTCTTGATAAGAGATTCAGAGGGAAGTGAAACATCATCTACAATACTGAAAGAAATTTGCAGAATATTTCATCTTTCCAGACGATAAGTTGGGGACAGCCTAGTACTGGCTGAGCTATATCAGAGCCCAAGGTTAAGGGGAAAATGATATTCCTACATATGTTTCCATTAATTACATTATTATTTAATTTTTCCTGCACCACTTACATAGTTGAAAAAAATGTTGAAAAAGTTACAAGAACTGGTAATATTCTCCCAACATTAATTAAAAATTTTATTTACCCTAAATTCCAAAGTTTATAATTATTTTACTTTAATAAAATAAAATTTTGAGTAAGATTTTTGAAATATACTTTTAAATTTATCTTGTTTTCAAATGATGCAATTGCTGTGTTGTACAATTTTTCATGATCAAGTGAGGAGCTTCAGTTACACTTAAGTTTAGCTTGCTGAAATCTCTTTTGTTTCAGAATGACTGTTGCTGTTTAAAATTATATATATAGATTCATAGATAAAGGTGATATTTGCACAGTGTGAGAATGTACTAAGTGCTCTGTCTTGTACACTTTAAATTGGTTACATTTTATCATGTGAATTTTACAAGGTATGACACCTTGAAGTTAGTATACACTACATAAAATGTACAAATGGGTAGAAAGCAGTTTTGAATATGACTATGATTTTCAATACCTACTGTTGTACTTAAGATGAAATTTGTCCAGGACTTGAATTATCAGTTTATTTAAGAGCTGCATAAGAAACTGTTATTTTTTCATTGAAAATAAATTTCTTCTGTGGAAAATTCAAAATCTGACTGCACATAATTTTGTATATTTTCATGGAATGGTGATATTAGTATGTCCACAATCTCATTTTTTTTGTAAATGTCTGTTTCTCATAACCAATATTCAAAATGGTCATGGCCCATTCTAAATTCTTTACCTTTCTTTTCTTCTGCTTTCAAATGTGTGACTGTATTCATATGTTTAGTTAAATTTTACACTAATGAAATACACTGAAGTGGATAGGCCTAATTACCTTTATCTATTTTGAGAATTTTTTGTTGACATATTGATGAGTTTTTCTTGGTTCAGCATATCATCTCACACAAATAAGTTACATAAATGTTTATAAACTATTTTCAACAAGAAACTGCTGATTTCAACATAGTATATTTCTTCATTTGATACCATATAAACATTAAATATATATGATATTAAGTAAACAAATATTAATGTTAATTTGTGAACGTATTTCCTGATTGTATTTGCTCCCCTTTCAGCTTGGCACATAAAGGTCAATTCTATCATTTCATAACCCCCTGCATTTCTCCACCTGGCAAATCCCTGCTGTCAAAAAGTTATCTCATTTCTCCACAGTCACTAATATTTCCTAAAAGACTCCTGGAGGGGAAAGAGAGAGATGCACTGATAGCCAGAAGAAAGCTGAACTAGAGAAGGAGGACAAGATGGCAGCTTAGTGAGGTGTGGAATTTAGTTCATCCTCCAGAGCAGCTAGTAGATGGCCAGAAACAGTACAGAACAACTGCTGGGGTCACATCAATGACCAGCTGAGACCCCACACAGTACTGTAAGTCCCTCAAGACATGGAGGCCAGGGCTACTACCCCATGGGTGTGGCAGGCTGCTTCCCCAAGGGGAAAAGAAACAGACTTCATTAGCAGCAAGGGCTTAGCTCAGGCAAACTCCAATTGAGGAATTAATCAACAAATTCTTACTACTGAAAATAAGCTCTCTGCTCAGATAAACCTGGAACAAGAACTAAAGGTAGTAGTTGTTTTTGCCCTGACAGAGAGGGGACAGAGCTGATGGAAAAAGAAAAGAACAAACAATAGAGGCTTTTTGAGTCAGACAACACAAAATACTTGAAAAGTGCTGGACACTAAGAAGGGTGGAACAAAGAGCCTGGAGATACATAGAGCCATGTACAAATTTAAGCTCTTGGTTGACAAACCCAAGGAGTGGGGAGTCCTGCTCTAAAAAGGATATTTTTTTGCTTTGTTTCTACTACTTAACAGCTCCTTAGATAGATACTTCAAGACTTCTCAGGCTCTAACACTACCCCAGGCTAGGGCAGAATTAAGCTTGTCTGAGAGACAAAGTGACAAATCAGGTGAAAGGAATTATTTCCCTAAAGACCATCCTTCTCCAAGAGAAAGGTGGACCCAGCTCAACTGGAATCCTTCCCTCAGGGACTGAAAAACTGAAGCAATTAAGGCCAACCTACAACATATTCTCTGTCTCAACCATGCCTCCAAAAGGGAGAATCTGCTGAAGTTAAAGACACCACACCACTTTATGCTGGTGAGAAGCTGTAGGCAGACAAGTACCACATACTGGGCAGGATAGGACAAACACAGAACTTTGAGGCTTCATAGGAAAGTCTGTCAACTGCTGGGTTTCACCTTCAGGAAAAACTGATGCAGGCAACACTTTCCCCTTGAGAGGAGGTCAATCTGGTCTTGGAAAACCTGACCGAGGTCCATAATATCTTAGGAGACACTCCTCAGTAAAAAACATACAAAGGTTCCATTTAGGCAGGACAAGAAACAGGAAAACAAGAACTGAAAAGACAGAGCCTTTGCTAGAGGTCTAGAATAAGTGGAACTGAAGGTCAAAGAACAGATAGACAACAAAGCCAACCAGCAAGAAAATCCTGGGTAAAAGGGTGAAAACAACCTCCAGAATAAAATAATTAAGGAAATAAAATGCTTAGACACCAGCAAAAAGTAATGAGTTATACTAGGAAAATTGAAGATGTGGCCTAGTCAAAGGACAAACTAAAAATTCAAATGAGATATAGGAGTTGAAACAATTAATATAGGGTGTTTGAACAGCATGGAAAACCTCATCAAAAATCAAATCAATGAGTTGAGGGAGGATATAAAGAAGACATTGGGTGAATAAAAAGAAGAAATTGAAAGCTTAAAAAAACAAATCACAGAACTTATGAGAATGAAAGTCACAGAAGAGATGAAAAAACAATGGAAACCTGTGATGACAGATTTGAAGAGACAGAAGAAAGGATTAGTGAACTAGAGAACTGGACATCTGAAATCCAGCACAGAAGAGAAAATATAGGGTAAAGAATGGGAAATATGAGCAGGGTCTCAGGGAATTGAATGACAACATGAAGCACATGAATACAAGTGTTGCAAGTGTTCCACAAGGAGAAGAGAAAAGAAAAGGAGGAGAAAGACTAATAGAGGAAATAATCACTGAAATTTTCCCATTTCTTATGAATGACATAAAATTACAGATCCAAGAAGTGGAGCATATCACAAACAGAATAGATCCAAATAGACACATTCCAAGACACTTACTAATCAGGTTGTCAGCTGTCAAAGAGAAAGAGGATTTTGAAAGCAGTAAGAGAAAAGCAACCCATTGCATATAAGGGAAGCCCAACACGACTATGAGTGGATTTCTCAGCAGAAACCATGGAGGTGAGAAGGCAGTGGTATAATATACTTAAGATTCTGAAAGAGAAAATCTGCCTACCAAGAATTCTATATCCAGCAAAATTATCCTTCAAAAATGAGGGGGAGATTAAAACACTTTCAGATAATCACTGAGAGAATTTGTGACCAACAAACCAGACTGGTTCTGTAAGAAATAGTAAAGGGTGTACTAAAGGCAGATAGGAACAGGCAGGGGAGAGAGGTGTGGGGAAGAGTGTAAGAGTGAAGAATATTAGTAAAGGTAAAAAGAGAAAAAAATTACCTATGATATACAAAATGCAAAAGGGAAAATGGTAGAAGAAAGTACTGCCTTTACAGAAATAACACTAAATGTTAATGGATTAAACTCCCCAATCAAAAGACAGACTGACAGAATGGATTAAAAAAGAGGACCCATCTAAAAGTTGTCTACAGGAGGCTCAGGACAAAAATAGCTGAAAGTGAAAGGTTGGGAAAAGATATTTCATGCAAACACCAATCAGAAAAGAGCAAGAGTAGCTATACTAACACCTGACAAATAAGATTTCAAATGTAAAATAATTAATAGAGACAAAGAATGACACTATGTATTAATACAAGGAACAATTCAACAAGAAAAATTAATAATTATAAATATTTATGCACCAAGCAAGAGTGCTCCAAAATAGTTGGGGCAAACACTGAAAACACTAAAGGGAGAAACAGACACATCTACCATAATAGTTGGAAACTTCAATAATCTGATTTCCTTAATGGGAAAGGATCAAGATAGAGGATCAGTAAAGAAACAGAGAATTTGAATAACAATAAATGAGTAGACTTAACAGGCATTTACAGAACATTACACCTCACAACAGCAGAATACACCTATTTCTCAAGTGCTCATGGATCATTCTGAAGAATAGACCATATCCTGGATCACAAAGCAAGTCTCAATAAATTTTAAAAGATTGAATAATACAAAATGCTTTCTTGGATCATAAAGGAATGAAGCTGGAAATTAATAGTAGGCAGAAAAGCCAGAAATTCTACAAATATATGGAGATTAAACAACACACTCTTAAACAACCAGTGGATCAAGGGAGAAATTACAAGAGAAATCAGTAAATATCTTGATGCAAATGCAAATGAAAACACAACATATAAAAATTAATGGGTTGCAGCAAAGCCAGTACTAAAAGGGAAATGTATTGCCTTAAATACCTATATTAAAAAAAGAAGAAAGAGAGTGGGCCATGGTGGCTCAGCAGGCAGAGTTCTTGCTTGCCATGCTGGAGACCTGGGTTCGATTCCTGGTGCCTGCCCATGTTAAAAAAAAATAATAAAAAGAAACAAAAACAAGAAGAAAGAGCAAAAATTGAAGAATTAGCTGTTCACTTGGAAGAACTAGAGAAAGAACAGCAAATTAACTCCAAAGCAAACAAAAGGAAAGAAATAACAAGATTAGAGGAGGAATAAATGAAATTTAGAAGAGAAAAATAATTGAAAAAAATCAACAAAAATAGAAGTTGGTTCTTTGAGAAAATCGATAAAATTGATGGAACATTATTAGCTAGACTGACAAAAAGAAAAAGAGAGAGGATTAAAATAAAGAAAATCAGAAATGGAAGAGGAGACATAACCATTGACCCCATAGAAATAAAGGAAGTAGTGATGGGTTACTATAAGCAACTATATGTTTATAAACTGGACAATATAGATGAAATGGACAACTTCCTAGAAAGGCATGAACAACCAACATTGACTCGAGAAGAAATAGGTGACCTCAGCAAACCAATAACAAGTAAAGAGATTGTATCAGTCATCAAGAAGCTCGTCCAAAAGAAAAGTCAAAGAACAGATAGCTTCACATGTGAATTCTACCAAGCATTCAGTACTAATCCTCAAACTCTTAAAAAAATTAGAGGAAAAGCTACATAACTCATTCTATGAAGCAAACATCATCTTCATACCAAAGCCAGACAAAGATACTACAAGAAAAGAAATCACAGACCAATCTCTTTAATGAATATAGATGCAAAAATCCTCAACAAAATTCTTGCAAATCTAATCCAGCATCACATTAAAAGAATTATGTGCCATGACCAAGTAGAAAGTATTTCAGGTATGCAAGGATGTTTCAGCATAAGAAAATTAATTAATGTAATGCATTATATCAACAAATCAAAGCAGGAAAACCACATGATCATCTCAAATGAAACAAAAAAGTCATTTCAAAAAATTCAACATTCTTTCTTGATTAAAACACTTCAAAGGATAGGAATAGAACAGAACTTCCTCAACATGATAAAGGGAATATAGGAAAAACCCACAGCTAACATTATCCTCAAAGGGGAAAGTCTGAACACTTTTCCCCTAAGATCAGAACAAGACAAGAATGTCCACTGTCACCATTATTATTCAACATTGTGCTGGAAGTTGTAGCCATAGCAATTAGACAAGAAAAGGAAATAAAAGGCATACAAATTGGAAAGGAAGAACTAAAACTCACCTATTTGCAAATGATATGGCACTACATGTTGAAAATCCTGAAAAATCCACAGGCTAGACTTAATAAATGAGTACAGCAAAGTGAAAGGGTACAGGATGAAAACCCAAAAAATCAGTAGTGTTTGTATACAGTAATGAAGAGCAATCTGAGGAGGAAATCAAGAAAAAAATTCATTTACAATTGCAACCAAAAGAGTAAAATATCTAGAAATAAGTTTAACCAACGATAAAAAGACCTATACACAGAAAACTACAAGAAATTGCTAAAAGCAATCATGGAAGACCTAAATAAATGGGAAGGCATATCATGTTCATAGATTAGAAGACTAGATATAGTTAAGACTTCAATTCTACCCAAATTGATTCATGGTTTCAATGCAATACCAATTCAAGTCCCAAAAGCTTACTTTGCAGTAATATAAAAACCAATGACCAAAATTTTTTGGAAAGACAGGGTGCCCTGAGTGGCTAAAAATATTTTGAAGACAAAAAATGAAAGGGGAGGTCTCACACTCCCTGATTTTCAAGCATGTTATGAAGGTATTGTTGTCAAAACAGCACAGTATTGTCATAAAGATAGATATATTGAACAATAGAATTGAGGAACGTTCAGATATAGACCCTCTCATCTATGGGCAGTTGACCTTTGATAAAACAGTAAAGCCAACTCACCTGGAACAGAGTAGCCTCTTCAAAGATGGTGCTTGGAGAACTGGATATCCATATACAAAAGAATTAAAGAGGATCCATATCTCACACCTTATACAAAACTTAATTCAAAATAGATCAAAGATCTAAATAATTAGAACTATGACCATAAAAATTTTAGAAGAAAATGTAGGGGAATATCTTATAAAACTTGTAATATGAGGTGGTTTCCTAGATCTTACAACCAAAGCATGAGCATTGAAGAAATAAATAAATGGGAATTCCTCAAAATTAAACCCTTTTTTGCATCAAAGAACTTCATCAAAAAGTAAAAAGACAGCCTACACAATGGGAGACAATATTTGGAAACCACATATCAGATAAGCATTTACTATCCAGAATACATAAAGAGATTCTTCATCTCTTCAACAAAAAGATAAACAATTCAATAAAAAATGAGCAAAAGACATGAACAGACACTTCTCAGAACAGGAAATACAAATGGCTTAATGGCACATGAAAAGATGCTCAACTTCACTGGCTCTTAGGGAAATGCAAATCAAAACCACAATGAGAGATCATCTCACACCTGCTAGAATGGTCATTATAAAAAAAAACAGAAAATGAAAAGTGCTGGACAGGATGTGGAGAAAGAGGCACAATTATGCACTGTTGGTGGGAATGTAAAATGGTACAACCATTTTGGCAGTTTCTTAGGAGGTTAAGTATAGAATTGCCATATGATCAGCAATCCCATTGCTAGGTATCTATTCAGAGGACCAGAGGGCAAGGATACAAATGAACATTTGCACACCAACATTTATGGCAGCATTATTTACAATTGTCAAGAGATAGAAACAGCTCAAATATACATCAATGAATGAGTGGCTAAACAAGCTGTGGTGTATACATACAATGGAATATTACACAGCTATAAGGCAGAATAAAGGCATGAAGCATGTAACAACATTGATAAACCTTGAAGACATTATGCTGAGTGAAATTAACCAGAAACAAAAGGACAAATACTGTCTGGCCTCACTAATATTAACTAAGATTAATGAGTGAATATGGAGATTTGAAGTTAAGAACACATGTTATTAGGAGACAGAAACAGGATAGAGATTGGACAATTGGTGCTGAAGGAATACAGACTGCAACAAAACTGAGTGTAAAAAATAAAAAATTGATAGCACAATACTACCTGATTGCAGCACAATAATATAAATACACTGAACAAAGCCAAATGTGAGCATGATAGAGGGAGAAGGGCTGGCAGCATGTATGAAACTAGAAGGAAAGCTAGAGGATAAAGACTGAGATATTATAATTTACAAATGCCTAGAGTGTACAATGATGGTGATTAAATGTACAAATTAAAAAATGTTTTTGCATGAGGAAGAACAAAAGCATGTCAATATTGCAGGGTGTTGAAAATAGATGCCATATGGGAAAACATACAATCAATGTAAGCTAGGGTCTATAGTCAACAGTAACATTGTAATATGCTTTCACTGAATGTAACAAAGACATTATGCCAAAAATAAACGTTAAGAGGTGGGGGATAGGGAAAGGGTATGGATTCTAGGGAAAGGGTATGGATTCTTTGTGGAAGAAAAGTAAATGCCTTCAGATAGAGCATGGTGGTGAAGGTATGTCCATACACCTAGTCTGGATTGTATGATGTGTGAATAAAACTGTTTAATAAATGAACAGAGAGAAATGCTGGAGAAAATGCAGAGAAAGAGATGTACCTATTCACTGTCAGTAGGGAAATGAGAAGTGCAGCCCCTTGAAGGACAGTGGGTGGTTCTACAGGAGACTAAGAGTGGGTTTGCCATATGATCCTGAAACCCACTGAATGTGGGGACATTGTTCTAGTTTGTTAGCTGCTGGAATGAAATATACCAGAAACAGAATGACTTTTAAAAGGAGGAATTTATTAAATTGCAATTTTCCAGTTCTAAGGTCATGAAAGTGACCCCAATTAAAGCAAGCCTATAAAAATATCCAAATTAAGGCACCAACAAGAGGTTACCTTCACTCAAGAAAGGCCGGTGAAGTTAAAAGTTTCTCTCTCAACTGAAAAGTCATGTGGCAAATATAGCAGTGTCTGCTAGCTTTCTCTCCTGGCTTCTTGTTTCATAAAGTGCCCCCTCAAGGCATTTTCCTTCTTCATCTCCAAAAGTCTCTGGCAGCATGGGCTTTTGTGGTTCTTGTAGGACTAACTATAATTTAAAAATTTGGTGCACTAAAGTTGATAAGATGGGTTGTCAGGATGGGTTTATTTTTAAGGGTTCTATATTGTAAGTTCTTACAGCAGTCACATATATTCAGGAGGTATAACTGTTAATTCTAAACTGTAAGATACCAAGCTGTTTGTATATAACATGGTCTTTCTCAGAAAATTTGGGTATTTATGTGACACCTGAAACTCAGAGTTAGAGCTCTGAAACTATGAAAGTCAGCAGTACCCCATACAAGAAATTTTAAAAATTTGAAAAAGTAATCAGACATCGGGTAGAGATATGAATGACACTGACATGGATAGGACTAAGGTGTATCAGAAGACTGGGTAAGGGATGATATCATCCATATTTCAAAACTTCAACTTCTGTGTGAGACTAAAGGGAGAGATGTTTACTTGGTGCAAAGTTTTTGGGTAGTGCATTTTCTAATTTAACTTGTATGGTCAGTTTAGCTGAACACCATAAGTACATGGAATCTTGCATAGGGCATGAGATTTTGTTGGTTTGTCTAGGTTAGTGTGATGCCCCAATAAATACCAGAGTAATCTGGACAGTGTTTAAGAAAATATTTGCAAAATTCCCTTGGTGGAATGGAAAGAAAGGAGGAAATATTCAACTTCCCCATGTGGAGAATTTCTGATATTCTTGCAAGCAGTGGGGACAACCAAATCAATAGATTGAATTCCAGATCTTGGTGTTCACTCCTATGAAACATATCTCTGCAAAGGATAGGCTAAGCATCCTTAAAATCAGGCCGAAGAGTCACCCCAGAGAACCTCTTTTGTTACTCCAATGTGGCCTCTCTCTCTAATCTGACACAGCAAGTGAATTCACTGCCTTCCCCTTCTATGTAGGACATGACTCCCAGGGATGTAAATCTCCCTGGCAAAATGGACAGAAATCCCTGCATGAGAAAAGACCCAGCATCAGAGGATTGAAAAAAAAAACATTCTTGACCAAAAGGGGGAAGAGAGAAATAAGAAAAAATAAAGTGTCAGTGGCTGAGAGATTTCAAAGTTGAGAGGTTATCCTGGAGTTTATTCTTATGCATTATATAGATATCCCCTCTTAAGTTTATTGTGTATTAGAGTGGCTAGAGGGAAGAACCTGAAATTGTAGAACTGTGTTCCAGTAGCCTGGTTTCTTGAAGATGATCATATAAGGATATCACTTTTACAATGTCACTGTGTAATTGTGAAAACCTTGTGTCTGATATTGCTTTTATTTAGGATATTGACAGATGAGTAAAAATATGGATAAATTAAAAAATAATAGGGGGAACAAATGTTAAAATAAAATTGGTAGATGGAAATGTTAATGGTCAATGGGAGGGGAAGGTAAGGTGTATGGTATGTATGAGTTTTTCTTTTTTTTTCTTTGTTGGAGTAATGCAAATGTTCAAAAAGTGATCATGGTGATGAATACACAACTATGTGATGATATTGTGAGCCATTAATTGTACACCATGTATGGAATGTTTGTTTGTTAAGAATGTTTGCATGTTTGTATGTTCAGTTTACTCAGTAAAAAAAAATTTTTTTTAATGAAAGTTGAACTAATGTCTGGGCCTCCTCTTGAAGTCATAGTGGGCATAAGAAATTCTGTAGTTGCATGCCCCTGGCTTGGAGAAGGGAGTTATATATCCTAAATATCCTCCATGGCTTTCACACTTGGGGCAAAATGCATTGAGTCTGCAAATGATGCAAAATAGTCTGCAAAAATCCCAGAGGGAGGAGTTTCTGTGAGAACCTGAAATACAAATACTTTGCTATTTCCAAAAACCAAATCATTAAGGACACCAAAGACATGGGGAGTAATAATGGTGCATTTCTTACTTAATAGCATCCAAACTCTTTAAAGGTCCACACTCTTAAAAGAAAGAAACCAATGTTGCTTTCAAAACTTTGGTTGAGTCACATTTAGGTAGATTTGGCTTCTGAATACTTTAGTGGCATGGTAGCAACATGGTGTTATTAAAAGTAATTTATTTTGAAATAATATCAAAAGTATAAAAATTTGCCAGAATTAGTTACAAGGAACTCCTGATCCCTTCAGTAGTGTTCTCTAGTTGTTATTTTTACCACATTTGGCAAGTAGTAAACATTTCACAAAAATAGTCCAGAGTATTTATCTACAAAATCATACACTCCTAGAAAACTCCAAATCAAGACATCAACTTTGCTTCAATTCTGTAATCTCACTCACAGACCCCTTCAACTTTTAACCACTGTTCCACCTTCCCAAACAGTCTCAAAATATCTGTTTTTCCAGTCTGCTTTATCCAGTCAACTTCAATATGGAACTCCTCCTAAGTGGTTCTTCTTTCATTTTCACACCTTTGACAAATTTAAGAAGCACAAATGAATCCAACCTAGGTCTTCCCAGTGTTTACTCTTCACATTTAGGCCCTACATTCCCAGTAGGAACCCAGCTTAAAATTATGCTTTCCTCAGTGCAGCTCATCAGAATGGATAGAAGATCCACTTGCCTTACCCACTGCTGATGTGAACTGGATAACCTGGTGAAATTTTTCTCAGGTTCCTCCACATTCAAAAACATGTTTTTACTTTGTCATAAAATGAATGACATTTTATGAGAACATATTCTTAGATAATTTCAATACCATGGTCCCCATTCATTCTCCACCCATCATCCTCTCAATCCAATCAGCAACCAAGTTAATGGTTGGCATGTTGTGATTTCTTTTCCACTTCCAACACTCCTCTTATATTTTATTTGGCTATCTACCTTACAAAGGGATTGATTACTCCCTGTTTGTTATAGCACTAAAGAGTCATATATGATCTTTTATTCAATATGTTCTCACTGTTGATTTTAATGCTTTATTTGTTCCAGATTGCAATACTGGAATCCTCTGACAGATGATTCAACTGAGGTCCCAAGTGAGTCATCTGTACTTGGTCTAGATGGGATTCAAGATGAGTGGACTAAATTATTCCCAAATTAATTTTCCAACTTCATGCTGTGTCATAAGTATCAATTCTTTTTCAAATCTTGTGAGCAACCATCAATGAATACTTACAATTCACCAATACCCTTCCAAATTTTCCCTTGATGCACCTCTCTATTCCTTACATCAATGCCTTCTAAATTTAAAAGGCCCTATTGGACACAGCTACCTCATCATGTCATTCTCCTTTATATTTGTCAATGGGTTCTGTGGTGGTTAGGTTCATTTGCCAACTTGGCCATGTGATGGCACCCAGTTGTCTGTTCAAGAAAGCACTGGCCTACTTGTTGCTGTGAGGATGTGTGGACTTACATCATGAGCCCTTAAACCATGACTGAATGAATTTGAGTTGGATAAGGGGAATATCTTTTTGAAAAACCTGAAGGCTTTTAAGGAAAATTCAGAAGAGAGAATCTCTCTCTCCACTTCATCTAACCAGCCTCTCCTCTGGGGAATTTGTTGAGGACTTTCATTGGAAATGCTAGCTCATGGCTTGCTCTACACATTTTGGACTCTTTGATTACCAAAGTTGTATGAAACACTTTTATAAATCTCATGTTTACATATATTTTCTGATGGTTCTTTTTCTCTGAGATCACTAACTAATACTGCTTGGTACCAGGAGTCCTTCTTGAGAAAAAAATCTTAAAAATGAGCTTTTACAATTGGTTTTGTATTCTGATTAGATTAAACAGCACTAATGCCTCTATTTCCAATAATCAAGATGGTATTGACAGTCCATGGCATGAATTGGCAATAGTGATGGGTAAAATATCACATTTGATTTTGCTAATTTTACACTAGTATGAGGCAAAGCTCTGGGTGACAGTGTTTTTGACACCTAAACAGTTTTGTGGGCTTAAAAGTTATAATGATGTTGGCTAGCTGTTCTAGATATACTGGATAAAGTTATGAAAGGAAGGAATGAGCTGAAAGCTTCAAATTTCCAGCTTAAGTGACACATAGGAAGATGTAAAATTTCTATGTGTGCCCCAAAGGAAAATCTTATTTCCTGTGGCCACAGATTTGAGATCTCTGAAAACCAGGCACAGAGTCTCATTGTTCAGGTAGAAGATTTATAAAATAAACTTAAATCTCAGTTTGTATGATATCTTCTGTTAAAGTAAGGACATTGATTGGAAAAGAGTAGGATCCTGAAAATTGGGATGGGGACATATGAACTGATAATGATGGCTGGTGAAATGGAAACCCTAATTTGTGCTGAGTCTTTTCATGAACATTTAATTGTTTGCTCTGAGGAAACAGCTGCCCTACCTCCAGCCTGCCCAATGTTCAACCTGGCTTGAGGAAATAGTGTCCCAGCCTCCACTCTTCCCTGAGCAGATTGCCATCTAAAATCCATCTGATGAGATTAAACTTCCAGTGCCTGCTAAACCTGTAACCACCAGCCCTGGGGAAAAAGTCCTCACTCCTGTTTGGAGAGATTAATCCTGTTTCAACTGATGAAAGTGTAAGGGAATGCCCTGAGGTGATTGGCTTGAAAAAACATTTTAAGTTCTTTTCATTATCCATTCCCTCCCCTCTTTTCTTCTAGGCCAATAAATAGATTACAGTCCCAACAGGCCTGGTAAGGTGAGGTACAAAATGTGACCCATGAAGAAGTATACTATGCTTAAAAATAACTGCATGAGTTTTCTAAATTATATAGAAAAATCAGGGGGATATATGTGGGAATGGATATTAAAAGTGTGACAAAATTATGGAAGGAATATAAGTTGGATCAGGCTGAATTTATTCATATAGGCCACTAAGAAGTGATTCTGCATTCAATGTTGTAGCTTGATGGGTTAAAAAGGGCATTGGCAGTTTGGATAGCTGACTGAAACATGGATCAAAAGGTGGCCAACATTACCTGTGGTGAAATTCCGGAACTGCCCTGGCATAGAGAAGATGAGGGGATCCAAAGGCTTAGACAGATTTGAATGTTAGAGTGGATATATCATGGGACACCTGCTCACACACTCCATGAGTATCCAGAGGATGCACCTTTTACCAGAACTTTGAAGAATAAATTTGTAAGACTAGCCACCTCTCCCTGAAGATTTCTGTAGTTGTCCTTCTCTGTAGGTCAAATATTCCTGTGGTAACTGTTGTCACTGAAATGGAATCCTTAAACATAATGGGTATGATCAGAACCCAAGTTGGCAGAAGCCACATGGTGACACTTAATTGCCAAAGACAAGGTGGGCATGGCTATCATAATGGAGAGTAGATTTAAAGCAGCAAAATAATCTGACTCACAGAAACCTATAGCATTGACTAGTAGATCATTTGGTATCTAGAAGCATAATAGGTGTGTAGTCTACTAAATTCTTGTTTGAACTGTGTAAACAGAAGAGTTCTAGGTCAAGTCTTGCTTGAATTACAAAATACAGAGAGCCACAACCCATTAATTCTCAGACTTAAGGCAGTTTACAGACTGTGCTGGTTTGAAAGGATGCATGTCCCCTAGAAAAGCCATCTTTTAATCTAAATCCCATTTCATAAAGGCAGAATAATCCTTATTCAATACTGTATGTTTGAAACTAATCAGATCATCTCCCTGCAGATGTGATTTAATCAAGAGTGGCTGTTAAGCTGGATTAGGTGATGACATGTCTCCACCCATTCAGGTGGGTCTTGATAAGTTTCTGGAGTCCTATAAAAGAGGAAACATTTTGGAGAATGAAGGAGATTCAGAGAGAGCAGAACAGAACGACATAGCCACGAGAAGCAGAGTCCACCAACCAGTGGCCTTTGGAGATGAAGAAGGAAAATGCCTCCCAGGGAGCTTCATAAAACAGGAAGCCATGAGAAGAAGTTAGCAGATGATGCCATGTTTGCCATGTGCCCTTCTAGATGAGAGAGGAACCCTGGCTGTGTTCACTATGTGCCTTTCCAGATGAGAGAGAAATTCCACCTGTGTTTGCCATGTACCCTTCCAGATGAAAGAGAAACCGTGAACTTCATCGGCCTTCTTGAACCAAGGTATCTTTCCCTAGATGGATGCCTTTGATTGGACATTTCTATAAGCTTGTTTTAATTGGGACATTTTCTCAGCCTTAGAACTATAAACTAGCAACTTATTAAATTCCACTTTTTAAAAGCCATTCCTTTCTGGTATATTGCATTCTGGCAGCTAGCAAACTAGAACACAGACCCAGAGCTCCTTGAATGAAGGGAAGGCCAGGTACCCTTTGGGAAGGACCCTGTTACCCACAAATGTACACTGTTACTTTTCCTCCAAGCCACACCCAATGAGACCTGTGGCCCTTCACCAGCGTGATTGTGCACTGGGGGAAAAGAAATGACAAGATATTTCAGAGACTATTAAACACTGGTTCAGAAGTGACATTAATTCCAGGAGATCCAAAACATCACTCTGGTCTACCAATCAGAACAAGGGCTTAAGGAGGTCATGTGATGGATGGAGTTTTAGCTCAGCTCTGTCTCACAGTGGGTTCAGTAAGCCCCAGGACCCATTCTGTCATTATTTCCCTAGTTCTGGGATTCACAATTGAAATTGATGAATGCAGCAACTGGCAAAATCCCCACATTGGTTCTCTGACTTGTGGAGTGTAGGGTATTATGGTGGGAAGGCCAGGTGGAAGCCACTAGAACTGCCCTTACCTAGCAAAATAATAAATCACAAGCAATACTAGATTCCTGGAGGGATTGCAGAGATTAGTGCCACTCTTAAGGACAGGAAGCGTGCACAGGTAGTGATTCTCACCACATCCCCATTCAACTCTTTTATTTGGCCTGTTTAGAAAACAGATGGGTCTTGGAGGATGACTGTGGATTATGTAAATTTAACCAGGTAGTGTCTCCAGTTGCAGCTGCTGTTCCAGATGTGGTGTCATTGCTTGAGCAAATCAACACATCCCCTGCTACCTGGTGTGCTGGTATTGATCTGGCAAATGCTTTTTTTCTCAATAGCTGTTGGGAAGGAACACCAGCAACCATTTGCTTTCAGCTGGCCAAGCTAGAAATATATCTTCACTGTCCTACCTCAGGGGTATATCAACTCTCTACCCTATGTCATAATCTGGTCTGCATGGAAATTGATTGTTTCTCTTTCCCAAAAGACATCACACTGGTCCATTATATTGATATTATGTTGATTGGACCTAGTTAACAGGAAAGTATCAACTACTCTAGACTTGCTGGTAAGGCATTTGCTTGTCAGAGGATGAGAGGTAAATTCAACAAAAATGCAGGAGCCTTCCACCTCAGTGAAATTTTAAGGTGTCCAGTGGTGTGGGGCATGTTTAGATATCCCTTCTAAGGTGAAGGATAAGCAGCTACATCTGGCTTCTCTATGATCAAAAAAGAGGCACAAGCTTAGATGGTCTGTTTGGATTTCTGAGACAACATATTCCCCATTTGGGTGTCCTACTCTGGTCCAATTGCCAAATGCCTGAAAAGCTGCCAACTTTGAGTGGTGACCTGAACAAGAGGATGCTTTGTGACAAGTCCAGGCTGCTGTGCAACCTACTGTGCCATTTCAATCATTTGATCCAGCAGATCTAAAATTTCTGGAAGTGTCACTGACAAATAAGGATGCTGTCTTGTGCTTTTGACAGGTTCCTGTAGGAAAATCACAAGGATACCCTAAGGATTTTGGAGTAAGGCCTTGACATCTTCTGCAGATAACCACTGTCCTTTTGAGAAACAGCTTTTGGCCTGCTACTGGGCCTAAGTAGAGACTTAGTAGACTTACCACAGTTATCATGTCACCTGAGTTGCCAATCATGTGGTGGGTGATTTCTGACCCACCAAACCATAAAGTTGGGCATGCACAGTGGCATTCAATCATAAAATGGAAATGCCATATCTGAGATGGGGCTAGAGCAGGTTCTAAAGGTACAAGAAAGTTATATGAGGAAGTGGCCCAAATGTCCAATGCCCCCACTCCTGCCACATTGCCTTCTTTTTCCCAGTGCAGAGCTATGGCCTCTTAGGGAGTTCCTTACAGTCAGTTGACTGAGGAAGAGAAAACTCAGGCCTGGTTTAGAGAGAGTTCTGTGCAATATGCAGGCACAACCTGAAAGTGGACAGCAGCAGCATTATAACCCATTTCTGGAATGTCCCTGAAGGACAGAGGTGAGGGGAAATCCTCCCGGTGGGGGTATTTTCAAGCAGTGCACCTGATTGTTTATTGTGCTTGGAAGGAGAGCTGACAGGAGATGCATTTGTACACTGACTCATGGCTGTTGCTAATCATTTGGCTGGGTTGTCAGGGACTTGGAGGGAACATGACTGGAAGATTGGTGACAAAGTGGTCTGGGTAAGAGGTATGTGGATAGACCCTTTTGTGTAGGTAAAAAACATAAGGATCTTTTTGTCCCATGTGAATATGCATCAGAGGGTTACTTCAGCAGAGGAATATTTTAATAATCAAGTGAATAAGATGAGCTTTCTATGGATATAAGTCAGCCTCTTTCCCCAGCCACTCTTATCATTGCACAACTGGATAATGAACAAACTGATCATGGTAGTAGGGATGGATGTTATGCATGGGCTCAACCACATGGATTTCTCCTCACCAAGGCCCACCTGGTTATAGGTACTGCTGACTGCCAAATCTTCCAGCAGCAGAGACCCACCATTAGCCCTCTATATGGTACCATTCTTCAAGGTGATCAGCCTGCTATGTGGTAGCAGGTTGATTACATTGGACCACTTCCATCATGGAAGGTGAGGCAATTTTTTCAACCTGAAATAGATGCATACTTTGGATATGGGCTTGCCTTCCTTTCATTCAATACTTCTGCAAAAACTGCCATCCATGGACTTACAGAATGCCTTATCCACCATCATCGTATTCCACACAGCATTGCTTCTGATCAAGGAACCTGCTTCACAGCAAATGAATGGCAGGAATGGCCACTATGTCATGGAATTCTCTGGTCTTACCATGTTCTCCATCATCCTGAAATAGCTGGATTGATAGAACTGTGAAATGGCCTTTTGAAGACCCTATGATGGCACCAACTGGGAGGCAATACCTTTCAGGTCTGGGGTAGTGTTCTATAAGAGGTTGTATATCTTTGAATCAGCATTCATTCTATGGTGCTGTTTCTTCCATAGCCACTATTCCTAGGTGGGAATCAAGGGGGAGATACAGGAGTGGCACCACTCACCAATACCTGTAGTGATCCACTAGGAAAAATTTTTGCTTCCTATCATTGCAACCTGCTCTGCTGGCCTACAGGTCTTAGTTCCAGAAGGAGGTGTGTATCCACCAGGAGATATGGCAATGATTCCATTTAACTGGGAGCTAAGACTGTCACTTGGCCACTTTGGGCTTCTCATGCCCCTGAATCAATAGGCAAAGAAGGTGATTACTTTAATCACTGAGGTGATAGATTTCCCCTGACTACCATGGGGAGAAAGGACAGAGACTACACAATGGATGTAAAGAAGACTTTTCCTGGAATATAGGAGAATGCCTAGGATTCTGCTAATACTATCATGCTTTATGATTAAAGTCAATGGAAAACTGCAACAACCCAATCCAGGCAGGTCTACCAATGGCCCAGAAACCTCAGAAATGAATATTCAGTTCAGCCCACCAGACAAAGAGCATGCATGGCCAGCTGAGGTGCTGCCTGAAGCTAAAGGGAACGTAGATGGTAGTGGAAGAAGGTAGTGAAAAATGTGAACTACAATCATGTGACCACAGAAACGAGGACTGTAATGGTATAAATATTTATTTTGCTTATTAATGGGTATGTTTGTATTTGTACATAAAGCAAATATCTTTGTTTTCTTCTCTATCTTAACCCTTTTATTATATAACATAATTTGTATTGTTCATGTTATGGTATTTAAGTTGCATGAGTTGAACTTTAAGAATAAATATAACCCAAAGACTTGCACCCTATTCTGGAGAGATTTAGTGCATTTCCAGTTGTATTCAAGATAGGTGAGTATTGCTAGGTGAAAAGAGTGTTTTCCATTTAAAGAATAAGTATGGATTAAGGTGATGTGAGTATCTGCCAAGTTGACAAATGGTGGACTGTGATGGTTAGGTTCATCCATCAACTTGGCCAGGGGATGGTGCCTCATTGCCTGGTCAAGCAAGCACTGGCCTATCTGTTGCTGTGAGGATATTACATGGACTTAAATCATGAGCACTGATGGCTGAATACATCTGCAGTCAGCTAAGGGGAGTGTTCTAGTTGGCTAGCTTCTGGAAAGCAATATACCAGAAATGGAATGGCTTTTAAAAAGGAATTTAATAAGTTGCTAGTTTTCAATTCTAAGGCTGATAAAATGTCCCAATTAAAGCAAGGCTTTACAAATGTCCAATATAAGGCACAACAGAAATATACCTTGGTTAAAGAAGGCTGATGAGTATCAGGGTTCCTCTCAGCTGGAAAGGCATATGACAAACAGGGTGAATCCAATAGCTTTCTCTCCAGGCATCTTGCTTCATGAAACTCTTTCAGGGTTGTATTCCTTCATCTCTGGTTGCATGGGCTCTGGCTCTCATCATTCTCAAAAAGGGACTCTCTCTTCATTCTCAAAAGGAATTATCTCCAAGATGTCTCTTACTTTATAGCAATCCAATAGACTAATATGGGCCTACATAGAATGGGTGGAGACATGTCTCCATCTAGTCAAGTTTAATACCCACAATTAATCAAGTCACATCTCCATGGTGGTAACTAATCAAGTTTCCAACCTCGAGTACTGAATAAGGATTAGAAGAAACCATTGCTTCCACAGGATTTATTAGGATTAAAACATGGCTTTTCTGGGAAACATAAATCCTTTCAAACCAGCACATTCCATTCTCTGAACCCTAAAAAAGACATGTTTTCCCCATATACAAAACACATTCATTCCATCACACTGTCAGAAAATTTTAAAACAGTTCAGTAATAATCAAATGCAATTCAAGGTTAAAACCAGTACAAAGTCTCATCAAAGTCAGCTACAGGCATGGACAGTTCTAAGGCAATTTTTTCTCTGCTGGCTCTGGACCTGTAAAACTCAAAAAAAAGTTATTTGCTGCCAACATACAAAGGAGGAACAGTCATAAGACACATATGCCCATTTCCATAGGGAGGAAGGAACACAGAGGTCACTGGACCCAAGCAGTCTCGAAAACCTTCAGGGCAAACTCCATTAGATTTCAATGTCTGAGAGTCATTTATCTTTGGGGTTTTGGGGTCATTTTTTTCAGCTGCAGCCACTCCAAGCATTGGGGCTCAACTGAGGCTCTCTGCCATCACCAGGACACATACTCAACCCCTCCATGTGGTGGCAGCTAGGCTCTCCCCAATACTCAAGGAATGTGCTCCACTCTTTCCAAGGTCTAAGGAGGCACCACTCTTCCACTGCAATGAGGTGGAAGGCCCATCCTCTGCCTTTGAGGTGAATTCACCCTCTTCACATGTTTGGATTTCCACTCTCCTGGCCCAAGGCTTCTTGACTTCAGACCCAGCCTCAACATTTTGTTGTTTGATTTTTGCCTGTGAAGTTATTTTACCTTCACATTGTCCCTTTTCTTAGCTCCCCAGTTGAGCTGTATAAGAGTTCCTCTTATATAGGTCCCACAGCACTCTTGTTGGATTTCTATGTAGCAAACAAGGACTGTGCCCATTGGACACCAGGAGTTTTGACAAATCCTTCCTTGATAACTCCATTTCCAACCCTGGCTTTTTCTGAAGTGGCTGACTGGTCCCACATTTGGTTAAATTCTCACATGGGACACAATTCTCTGTGATATTCCTTCCTGGAAGCCTAGAATTTTCCAGAACATCAACTTCTGGTTTCTTTGTACCCAAGAGCTCAGTTATCAATCTGTCTCTTTCCTGTCACATTGCACTATAAGGTGCAAGGAAAAACCAGGCTGCAATTTTCATATTTAATTTGGAAACCTCTTCTGCTAAATATCCAAGTTCATGGCTTTTAAAATCTGTCTTCCAGTCAAAGCCAGTAGTCAACTCTGCCCAGGTTGTCTGCCATTTCAAAACAAGGATCCCCTTCATTCCAATTTGCAATAACACATGCCTCATTTCTGTCTAAAGCTTCATTAGAGGTATCTTTAGAGTCCACATTTCTACCAACTGTCTCTTCAAAGCATTCTAGGCCTTTGCTATCAAGCTCATCAAAACTTCTCCAAAATCTTCCCCTTATCCATTTAAAAAGCTGTTCTGACATGTTTGGTATTTGCAAACTGCAGCAGAATCCCACTTCTAGTACCAATGTCTATTCTAGTTTCCTAGATGCTGGAATGCTATGTACCAGAAACCAATGGTTTTTAAAAAGAGGAATTTAATAAACAGTTAGTTTACAGTTCTAAGGCCAATAAAGTGTCCCAATTAAAGCAAGGCTTTACAAATGTCCCTCCTAAAGCATCAGGAATAGATACCTTGATTCAAGAAAGCCTATGAAGATCAGGGGTCCTCTCTCAACTGGAAAGGCACATGGCAAACATGGTAACATCTGATAGCTTTCTCTCCAGGCATCTTGCATCATGAAGCTCTCCCAGAGGCATCTTCCTTCTTCATCTCTAAAGGTCTCTGGTTGCATGGGCTCTGGTTCTCATCATTCTCAAAAAGGGACTCTCTCCTCATTCTCAAAAGGAAGTCTCTCCAAAATGTCTCCTCTTTTATAGCATTCCAGTAAACTAATCAAGAGTCACATACAATAGGTGGAGACATGTTTCCATCTAATCAAGTTTAATACCCACAACTGATCTAGTCACATCTCTATGGAGATAACCTATTCAAGTTTCCAACCTACAGTGCTGAATAGGGATTAGAAGAAACCATTGCTCTCACATGATTGATTAAAATTAAAACATGGCTTTTCTAGGGTACATAAATCCTTTCAAACAAGCACAGGGAGTGTCTTCTGCAATAAGTGATGCTTAATCTAATCACCTAAAGGCTTTTAAGGAGAATTCAGAAGAGAGAATCTTTCGCATCATTTTAGCCAGCCGGCCATCCTCTCCTAGGAAGTTTATTGAGGACCTTCATTGGAGCTGCCAGCTTGTGGCCTGCCCTACAAATTTTGGACTCTTTGACCCCTACAGTTGCATAAGACACTTTTATAAATCTCATATTTACAGATATCTCCTGTTGGTTCCATTTCCCTGAGAACCCGAAGTAATACAGGTTCCCACTGTCTTTTGAATAATGATAATAAGGTTTACAATAGCCTGTATATTTTCATTCACTGATTCAGCCCTGGCTCACAG
This sequence comes from Myrmecophaga tridactyla, assembly GCA_004026745.1. Classification (NCBI taxonomy): domain Eukaryota; kingdom Metazoa; phylum Chordata; class Mammalia; order Pilosa; family Myrmecophagidae; genus Myrmecophaga; species Myrmecophaga tridactyla. The sequence goes on from PVIY010016465.1 coordinate 50,859, forward strand.
GGATTATGGCTTCCTTTAACAACACTGCATAATGGCCAGGCTAGAAAGACAAAGAGTAACATGAAAAATATGATTATTATGAAAAATATAATACATGATTACCTAAAATACCTACTTTTAAAAACTAAAAATTTTCTTCATAACTGAATTTTTAAGAGTAAATATAAATAAGGCAAGGGGTGTTTCTAGGAATTGGTCCATGTTGTCAAAGACACCTAATCTGGGGGGTGGGAACAATTCCTTATAGTGTTATCTTTTTTTTTTTTTATTTTTTTTTATTTTTTTTATTTTTTATTTTTATATATTTTTATTGATAAAATGTAACACACAAACATTCCATGCATGATATACAATCAGTGGCTCACATTATCATCACATGGTTGTGTATTCATCATCATGATGAATTTAAATTTAAATGATTTATAACATTTGCATCACTCCAGAAAAAGAAATAAAAAGAAAAAAACTCATATATACCAAACCCTCCACCCCTCCCTCTCATCGACCACCAGTATTGCAGTCTACTCAATTTATTTTAACCTTTGAGCCCCCCCATTTATTTATTTATTTATTTATTTATTTATTTTAAACTTTTTATTAATTAAAAAACTTAACAAAAGAACATTAATATATCATTCCATTCTACATATACAATCAGTAATTCTTAATATTATCATATAGTTGCATATTCATCATTTTTTAGAACATTTGCATCGATTTAGAGAAAGAAATAAAGAGACATCAGAAAAAGAAATAGAACAATAATAGAGAAAAAAAGATTA